>CP126890.1:207527500-207767500 GCA_030440675.1 Furcifer pardalis
AGTTTTATGAAAGTCTTGCTTCTTAGGAATAGAATGACTCAGATGTCCTTTACATATATCACAGAGTTCCCCTTGCAGCTGACAGCACTTGGTTATGGGCGCTCAAGATGCAGGTATGACTTAAATGCCAACATCTTCTCCTTAGCACCCAATTAATCAAAGGAAAAAACCTGCCGTGGAAGCTGTAAAATTCAGCCAGCCCAGATCTGGACAAAGAAATGATGCACAGCAAGTCACACTCATTTCATCCTATCACCACTAGCAGGTGAAAGACAGCTCAAGTGTGACTCAAGGTTATCAGAAGGGTGACTGTTAAAACACCTCAGGCCTGAAAGTCAGTGGAGTCATCCTTTCCAGGTTTACAGATGAGAGGAAGATACATTCTTCTACCATCCTCCATCTTATTCAGATAGGGAGGGGTGGTGATGTACAGATAGTCTTATTCTGTTGTGGCAAACTTCCTCTGGGATTCCCTACCTTGTGCAATCCATCAAATCATTTTATTATATTTGTCCAGCTGCTGGCCTGAAATGCCCCTCCTCAAAAGGACTTTTCTTGTTTACACTAGAACACCGGATAACATTATGACTTGGTTCTACAAGTCATGACGTTATCTGATTTTTAGCGTTGTCCGATGCATACATCGAACAACGCTAAAAAAAAGCCTTGACGTCAGGGACAAACCACGCTGAGGCAAGGATCGGCTTGTCCGAAATTTATCCCCCCCCCCCCCCGATTTCGGACAAGCTGATCCTTGGCTAGGTGTGCGATCGTGCGTCTGCAAGGCTCAGCTTGTCCGAAATTCCCCCACCCGCAGGGGGGGGGGATTTCGGACAAGCCGAGCCCTGGGTAGGCGCACAATCGCGCGCCTGCAATGCTCGGCTTGTCCGAAATTCCCTCGCCCGTGGGGGGGGGATTTCGGACAAGCCGAGCCCTGGCAAGCACTAAGAGTCCCACAGGTTTGGCAGAAGAGGCGCCCGCTTGCACGCGAGGAGGCGCCGAGCGGGCGCCTCTTCTGCCAAACCTACGGGACTCTTGGCAAGCACGCCTGTGCCCCTCACCCCACTGGCCCCTTAGCAAGTGCTATGGGGCCAGTAGGGTGGGGGGAAGAGGCACCCGCTCTGTGTCCGAAGCCCAGCGGCTTTGGACACAGCCTGCAAGGGCTTCGGAAGGCTAGCCCAGCCTAGCTGAGTTGGGCTAGCCTTCTTCCACAGCCCATGCGGGCTGTGTCCGAAGCCCAGCAGCTTCGGACACAGCCCGGATGGGCTGTTGACAAAGCCTAGCGGCGCTCGGGCTAGCTAGCCCATGCGCCGCTAGGCTTCGTCAAGCAATTGCTGCTACTGAACTAGGGTTGGGGGAAAGGCAGGCACCCGCGTGCCTTTCTCCCGACCCTAGTTCAGTAGCAGCGATCCATCACTGGGGGGTGGGGGTGGGGGTGGATTGGGTAGATGGTCTACCCAATCCAACACCCCCCCCACACACACACACACAATTGGCTCAGATAACGCTAAAAATCGTGTTATCCGATGCAAGGTTTTTCCAAAAATCTTGCATCATTATCCGATTCTAGTGCTATCCAGTCCAATCGTTATCTGGTGTATTTGCATAAAAAGCTTATAGACCTGTTCCTGTATCAGATCCAATGGAGACGAGGATAAAGATTAGTTAGATATTTACTATATCAGCAGTTTGTTTCATTTTTAAAGTAAAGTGCTCAATCTCAAAAGGTTTTGGAAGAAGTCAACCAGAGTGACAAACTGAGTTGTAACATTGCTGTCAGTGTTAAAATTTAACCTTAGCATAATTTCTGTAAGGTGAACTTTCTCTGGAGTAAAAGATGACATCATTGAAAATATTATGCAATCCTTGGAGTTTTTGTCCAATTTTATGGTACATATTTGTTTATCATGCCACTGCTATAGAACGTGGAAATAAATTACATATTATTTACATCATTTTAAAAATTACACCTATCTTCAACTTTGTAGTTTTAGCCCAAATCTTGTAAATCACACTGGAGTAGTTCCACTGAATTGAATCAATGGGGATTTGGTGAATCAACTCTTCCATATGTTTCATTAATTTCAAATGGGCCTACTTCAGTGATGACTAACCTTGGCACTCCAGGTGTTATTGGATTTCAATTACCAGAAGCCCAAGTCAGCACTCCTGCTAAACAGGGCTTCTGGGAATTGAAGTTCAAGAACAGCTGGAGTGCCAAGATTAGCCATCACTAGCCTACTTATGACATACTTTGTCAGTTAGAGTATATCTATCTAAATCAATGGAAGTTATAGTTGAGTTCACTCACTTAATTCTCACTGATCCATGGGCCTAATGTAGTGTGATGTACAGAGTTTGGGCCAATATGTTTGAAATAATATACAATGTCACTGGGGAACTCTTACATCTGGTTAATGCCATGTTTCCTCCTATGTTTGACTATGGATGAGGAAGCCAGTTTGTGACTCTGAAAGAAAATACACTTTCAGATGGTGAGCCATTATGTGGAACCAGTAGGCAATCGGTGTCTTCCAGACATTTTGACTGTAATTCCCAGAAGACCCAGCCACCATAACCTATGGTTTCAGGAGATGGGGGATACAGTCCATTCTTATGGATGGTAATTGCCTATCCCTTCTGTGAAATAATGAAAATTTTCCAAGAATACAAAACTAATGGTTAGTCTTTGCCTGAACTTAGTTTTTGACCTTAATTTCTAACAGTTTCTAATGTATTCTTCTGATCAACACTGGCTTATTTTCCCTCTGTGTTCCAGTTCTTGATCCTTGCTCAGCCTACGTTAGTCTGAATGAACCTTGGAGGAATACCGAATATCAGTTCAATGGTTCTGTTGACCAGCCTGAATGTGACAGCCATGTTGATGGCGAATGGTACCGTTTCACGGGAATGGCTGGTGATGCCATGCCTACCTTCTGCATCCCAGAGAACCACTGTGGTACCCATGCCCCTATCTGGATGAATGGCAGCCACCCTCAAGAATCGGATGGCATTGTCCAAAGGCAGGCTTGCGCAACCTTTAATGGAAACTGCTGCCTATGGAACACAACCGTGGAGGTCAAGGCCTGTCCGGGGGGCTATTATGTCTATCACTTAAACAAGCTGAATGTCTGCTACCATGCCTACTGTGGACGTAAGTATCCCCAACATACCCGCTATTCCGACACTGCTTTCAGCAAAGTGTGTGGCCAGGGATAACTTTGGACCTGTAATGCTTTTAAGAAGTAAAATACATGATCAGAAAAATCATATGATCACTTGGTCTTGACCAGACTATGGCAGAATCAGGCCAGAAAATGTATGTGTATACACACCCAAACATATTGATTTCATGTTATGATTTAGAATATTCTGATCAAGACCAAGTGATCATGTGGCTTTTAAATTCACAGACCACATCGTCATTGGCTGCAACTCGTATCCGAGTGTTGATGTAAACGGTTAGCAAGAGTGGTATGCAATGGCCAGCATCTGGCAAGGTGGTCCCTTGTGAGAAAAAGAGGCAGACAGATCTTGGTGCAGAAGAAAACTCAAAGTAGGTTTACTCAGGAAGTTAAAAGGTGCAAGTATATACAGTGCAACAAGTGTAACATAAAACAGATATATTCTTTTGGGCTGCTCAGTTGACTTCACTGAGACAGTTCAGTTGTACTATATACAAGTCCATACAGTTCAGTAGCAATCCAGTCCAGCAGGGTAAATGCAAGCTGTAATTACAGACAAAGGCAAAGAGTTCTACAGCTTCTGTCCTCCTGGTGGAGGCTTACCCCAAGTAGTCCTTCTTTGTCCAGCAAGCACAGATGGCATATCAGGCAAAAGCCATCATCAGGATCAGTGCAAAGATTCAGTTCTCATAGCAGATTCTGGAAGACGCAGGACTCTTCATCCAGACTGTCAGCAGAGGAAGGTGAGCATTAAAGCTCAGGCAAGTAGAGCATTGTAGCTGGAAATCTGCAATCCTGCACTGACCTAAATATACTGGTCCATGGAGCACATCAGGGAAAAGTCCCAGCACTTGTGTGCCCCTGCAGTAGGGTCTTAAAGGCATCACAGACACAATATGCCTTGCAACCAGTTAGGGAGAGCAGTGAAGACTTACATCCCCTAACACTGAGATAGCATTTTTTCCTGAAGCAGGAAAAATGCCATTGGTGTGATTTTGTTTAAGATGAATCCCAGCTTGTCATGAAGTGACCCACACATTATGATCACTGAGCCATCTCCTGCAGCACATATGAAATGAGACATGCAGGACTTGACACCAGAACTGCAATGGACTGCTGCAGCCTTGAGGATATTGACAAGGTGTGCCTCTAAAACCAGTCCATCTGGCATGGCTTCTTCTGCCTCCATGACTGATGGAAATCAGAGTTCCTCCTCCACTCATTTTGCTGTTGTGCCCAATATAATGTTTCCAGTGGTATTTCCTCCACTGAGGTGACCATCACCCCACCTAAAGGAGCTCATCCGCCTGTAGCCATTGGCTCCTTTAGGGAGTCAGGTTATTTACAGCCGCACAACACCCAGCATTGAGTTGCCAGCTGTACGGTCTACTCCATTACCGTGGCGGGATGTCCAGCCAGACTTTTACAGAACAGAACACATACGGCTAATCTAATCCTTCCATAGATACTTTCTTCCAGATCATAGAAAGATTATCTTCTGGATTACAGCTACCAGCAGCCATTTGGGATGCATATTCTGGCTGTTCTCTTTCACTTGCCCAGTTCCCTGAATCCGATCCTCTGTGACCTGCACTTATTTGCTGGATTTTTCTTCAAATATGGTGACATGTTAGCACCTCTACCAACCCTCTCATACATCAGAAAAAACATTCAGATTATAATCCCTACAGTTTGGATAAAATATAATAACAGAGTGTCATCCGGTCAATTCCAAATTATGGCATCCCTTTCCAGGGTTTTCTATGTGTACAGTAATGAAGAAGTAGACTTGATCCACGAAAGCTAACAATAAAAATAAAGCAGTTAGTCTTTAAAGTGCTACAGTGTTTTTTATTTTGTTTTGTTTATTTTGTTTTGTTTTCTGATATGCCTGTAAGAAGCAGTTTCCTATTCTCTTTGGAGCTGTGCAGCTTGCCCAAGGCCACATAGCCTGGTTTTTCCACCAGCAGTCACAGTGAGGAATTGAACCCCTGACCTGTGATGACACAACCAGCTATTTCAGCTCTATCTAGACAGTTTTTGAATGGCATAGCTTTGCAAGACCTGCCCTGTTTTTGTTTCCCACTATGCCCTTGGCAGGCTCCATTCAGAAAGGGGGAAAGAAGGGATATCTTACATTTGGCTCTAGTAAGAATGATATTCAAAGGAATCCAGCAAATGTTGACACACTCCTTATGGAGACAGAAAGCTTAGGTGGCAATCAGGCCACTTTGACACACCACCAAAACACACTCTGCTCCAGACACACCAACATTCATTCCAGAAATAGCAAGGGTGAAACGTCTGTCAAGAAACGCAGGTCTGGAGGTCCAGCATCACACTGGGAGTGCAAGGCATACCAATTCTGAGCCTACCTATAAGGAAAAAGCCAGGCTCCTTTCATGTTCCAGAATAGGCTCCTTATGGTCAGGAAATAGCAAAGTGAACTGCAATGTTGCTAATTTGGGACCAAGCTCATGCTGCACAAACACATTCTCTTGCTTTGCATCCTCTCACTCGACAGCACTCTTGAACATCCTGATCTTTTTGGACACTTGGATTATGTGACCAAAACAGACACTTGAACCGCACAGAATTAGTGGAAGAAAAGATGGAGCCTTGATTCTGTCAGAGCTTGGAAATGTTAGTCTTCTTAGTTCACAACTCCCAAAAATGCCACAAGGGCTCCTACAAATATAATAATAATAATAATAAAAAAACCAACACCCTTCCAGGCTGTCATCTTGCTACCGAGAACCATGAGTGTTATCAGTAGCACAAGGAAAAAGCACACCCAACTTTCTCTCAGTGTTTCCTTTCCAATATACAATAAATAGAGTGCATTTTCCATTTTCCTCATTTGCAATCGAGTGTAAAAATTCTACAGTGAATAGAATATGCATTCCATTTTTAAATTACTCTCTTCTGCTTTCATTCCCTTATGAGCCACATGCAATTGTGCACATAAATGGTACTCTAAGGTGCTTTTGCGCTGTTATGTGAAAAGTGTCTTTGGCGAAGTGCTGAATTCACAGAAGGGACTTGTCACACACAACTGCCAAAGCATAAAAGACGACGGGAAAACAAAGCTTTCCTCAATTTCGTAGAAAAACTGAAAACCAAATTTCTGATTCAGCCTTATATCTACAGCCACTCCAGCTAATGGGTTCCTGTTGTGTTGCTCATTAGCATTTACAGTCCATAATTGATTAAAAAAAATCAGTAATTAGTTTTTTTCTGGAAAACAATTCCTCCATGGTACTATAATCAGCTGAGGAGGCCCTGTTAGATATCATGAGGCTGAGCAACAAGACTTCTGATATTCCATTATAAAGCTTAATCATTTGTATTCACATAGGCTAAGCTTAAGGGACTGTGATGGCTTAGTAGTTATGATACTGAAGTTGACAACTGGAAGATCCAGAGGTTGGCAGTTCAAGACCTGAGTGCTGCATGATGGAGTGAGCTCCCGTCTCTGTCCCAGCTCCTGCCAACCTAGCAGTTCAAAATCAAGAAATTACAAGTAGATAAATAGGTACCACTTCAGTGGGAAGGAAACAGCATTCTATGCCCATCCAGCATCTTATCATGCTTGCCACATGATCATGGAAATGTCTGCAGGTGCAGAGAGCGCTGGCTCTTTGGCTGTAATGAAGGTGAGCACCACACCCTAGAGTCAGATATGACTGGCTTTCAAGCAAGGGTAACCTTTCCCTTTACCTCTTAGGCTAATCTTATCTGCTAACTAATGGAGTGCTCTGTTAGTTATCCTTTCCCATCATGTGTGTCCCTGAATTTCCCATAAACATGGATGCTGGGGTCACCATGTGGCCAAAAGGATGATCAGAGAATGGACGAAGTCTCAGCCCTATCTGTGACTAATCCAAGGAAATCAGGCCTACAGCATAACCCTGTTATCTAACATTCCCTTTGTAATCAGCTTTAGGGGCACTGTAGATGTTAGTAAAGGCCACCCTTCCTCGAAAGCCAGTTATAGCCAAAGAGCCAGCGTTGCCTGCGTCTGCAGACATTTCCATGGACATGTGGCAGGCATGACTAGACAGAACACTGTTTACCTTCCCACCCAAGTGGTACCTATTTATCTACTTGCAATTTCTTGCTTTCAGACTGCTAGTTTGGCAAGAGCTGGGACAGAGACAGGAGCTCACTCAGTCGTGCAGCACTCGGGTCTCAAACTGCTGACCTGCTGACCTTCCAGTTGGCAAGTTCAGCATCTTAACCACTAAGCCACCTCAGTCCCTCACTGTGGATGTCATGGTAGCACAAATGGTTTGAATACCTATAAAAGAGAGAGTGGACCTGATATGAGTAGCACATGGGTGAAAAGAAGAAAAACGATGCTAAGTTCTTCTCCCATTCCTAAAACTACTTCCTTGGCATTTTCCTTCTGGAATAGGCTGCTTCCACTTCTGGAACCTACCAGCATAAAAATGGCTCAGTAGAAGCTATTTGGGGAAGCTAATTATTTGTTTCTTTGTTTGCACCACTCAGAGTAGTTTACAATATATAAAACATATAATGCAATCATCCAAAAATATCAAAAAAAAAAAAAAACAAAGAGACAACACCATATAGCATCAGGTAATGTAGGACCAATTCTAAGCAACACTGGCAGCTCATTCCAGGGGGTGGGAGCTATGGCAGAGAAACCTCTCAGTGTGGTTATTGCCCACCCCACCCCACCCCATCTCTAAGGCAAACCACTCGGAGCTTACATAGTTGGGTGTTTTGGGTATAACTCCTAAGGAAGAGTCACTCTTCAGATGGTTGGTCCCAAACTGTGCAAGGCTTTATAGGTCAATACCTACACCTTGACTCTGGCATGGAGCACTACAGGAAGATGAGCCAGGACTAGCCCAGTTAGGCAACAGAAAGGTTCATTTACATGCATATGTGGTGTAAAGTTCTGATGGCTTTTCATCTCTTAAACTGAGATACTGGAAGTTAACAGTTTCACAGAGAATATGGAATTATTCCTTCTTTTGTCTTCCTGCAGATTTCTACGACATCTGTGATGTGGTTGATTGCCGAGGCTCCTGTCTGGATCCTGGAGACTGTCTGTGTTCTTTAGGGACAACGCTGGGGCCAGATGGGCAGACCTGCCTTGGTAAGGAAAGACCAAGTAGAGGAAACACAAGTACTGTACAGTCAAACCTCGCATAAAGAGCGCCTCACTTAAAGAGTAACTCGCTTAAAGAGCAGAATTTTCTCTGAATGTTCGCTTCGCTTAACAAATAAAACCAACCAAAAACTCGCTTAACAAATAAATCGCCGTTCACAATTATCCCCCGCCCCATTGGTCATTTACAATGGTGTTTCGCTTAAAGAGTAATCCCATGGAACGCATTATGCTCTTTAAGCGAGGTACAACTAGTAACAAAAAAGTATCATGGAAGGAGATAGAAGGGAAAATGAACAGACTGTGAAAAGTTTTTTTTTCCTTCTTCCTGCTGTTTTTGTAATTTTTAGTTGAATTCACAATCAGTATTTTTCTATTACCTTTTATTATCAAATGGGTTTTTCTGAGCTTATGCTTGCTCTTGACAGAAGAAGCACAAGCTAAAATTGATTCTTTCGGCATGGAAAAAGGAAGGGAGAGAGGGTTAGAAAGAGACAACTACATTATAGAAAATGAAAAGAAGGCAAGGAATGAGATTATAAAAGAGGAAAGAAGTCCTTTTGAAAACTGTGCTGTGAACTGATTGACTCACAGGACCCATAAAAACCTATGCAAATTGATTTCTGACAAATAATGTGAATAGTTAAATAACTATTTTTATTTTTTCATTAATTAAATAACTGAGAAAGACAACAACAAAAGATTTCCAACAACAACCTAAATAAAAATACATATAATGCATTATAACATCTACGTGCACCCACCACCAGTGGGACTTATAAACTTTCTCCATTAAAAATTCTCAATATCATTAATTTTTTGTATCCAACCCCTCATTTCAAAAAGATAATACATGTTGCTCTGGTTTTACCCCTTCCCCTTCCACCAGTACGTAATCTAAAAAATTCCCCATATCTCTCTAAAATCAGGTCCAGGTATTTTTTTTTCTAATCCCTTTTATCTTTAACTCACATGTTAATTTACAATTTACAGCTATATTCCATATCTCTTTATAACAATTCAAATTCCTAATCTACTAAAAAAATGAATCACTAAAAATTTTAATGAGACTTATTTGTTTCAAAGAGCCAGGAGCAGCCCCAGTGAGGTGTTTTGCCCTTCCTCTCTCAGGTTAAACTGAAGTGAGCAAGCCACAAGCCACCCTGAAAACAGGCTCTTAAATGTATGAACTGGACGATATCAGAATTGATTAATCAGCTCTTGCTCACTTCCCTATCACAAGTTCAGACAGAAGTCCCAAATTCCTGAATACTTCATTAAAACCCCATCTCTTGTGGCCAAAATTGAGAGCATTCAGAATGACCCCAGGCAGAATTCCAATTAGTTGTTAGCAAAACCAGCTATTTATCCAAAGAAAAACAATGTAAGTCACCCATTGATAGGAAGAAAATCAATTTCAAGTGTACCTTGTCCTAATTTAGATGGCAGATGGTGATTAGGGCCTGGGCACCAATTTTTTGTCTTATGTCAGAGAAACTTACCAGTCCAGTTTCAAACCATCTCACCCAGTTCTAGTTAGAAAGGATAAGCCCAAGAATGCTCCATCAGTTGATGGCAGACCCTTATTGGGATGCACTGAATCCAAGGTGAGCCTCATGGAGTGGTGGGCAACCAAAAATTTTACTACCACGCTGTGGGCGGAGCCAACGTCATGGGTAGAGCTGACATCATGACATCATGATGTTGTGGGTGGAGCCAATGATGTGGGGGGAGCCAAAGTAAAAAATAAAATAAAAATACAGTACATACAAAAATAGAAATAAAAAACAAATAAAAATACAAATTAAATAGATGTTAAATAGAAATAAAAAACATAAAAATACAAATTAAAATAGACATTAAATAGAAATAAAAGCACACTGCATAAAACACAGTGTTTTAAAACACCTACACACCCACCCACCCACCCCAAACACAAACCCTAGTCACTTACCCTGGCTGATGTCAGGGAGCAGCAGGCAGGCGGCAAGAGCAGCAGCATGGTGGCGAGAGAAGGCGGCCACCGCCGTTGCTCCAAAGAGATTGCTGAGGACCTCAACAGCCAGCCATTGCACCCTTCCTTGCAGCCCAAAATGGCTGTTTCTAAGTGCACATGCATCAAAATATCATTTGATGCATGCGCGCCTCCAGTATTCAGCGTGCATGTGTCAAATGGTGTTTTGATGCATGCACACATACGAGTAACCATCCTGGGTGGGCTCCCGGGAGGGTTACTAACCCCCCCCCCCCAAGACCACCCGGGATTTTTACTACCAGTTTGGTAGAATCGGTCCGAACCGGCTGCTGCCCACCTCTGGCCTCATGCCTTTCAGACTTTGACCAATCAGTTGAACCCCCTTACATAGGCCTGCCCAGCTATTTTTCCCAGGAGGAGGTGTTTGTAGTAAATAGCACCTTAGAGGGGAGTAAGAGTTTGGGAGTTTGCAGAACTCAGAAATACATCCCACTCTGGCTGGGGATTTTTGCAGTTAAAGCTGCAAATTAAATAAATGAAGGAATGAAGGAACTAACAAATGAATTCCAAGCTCAGAATTTTCCACCAGAAGAATAATGCATAAATTGCATTCTTGGACACAGATTTGGGTCCTATGCAGCTGTCATTTCTAAAAGAAAGGAACGAAGGGACTCCAACCACTTTTCAAAACAAACAACTGATATAACAGGGAATTCAGCTTTCAGAAGAGGCAGATCCATAACTAGCAATTTGACAAACAATGTGCTACTGCCCAAGGCAAGGTCACCAGATACTGACATGTGTAGAGAGAGGAAAGAGGAACAGGGAGGAACGCCTGGGTATGAGCATATAAGGGGCTCCAGGTTCAGCTCACCTGTTTGCTTAGTCCTGTCCAGGAAGAAGTGGCTACGAGTGGTATATGAAGCTGGGGTGGGCTGATTTGTACTTTTCCAGTAACAATATTTATGCCCCCTAAATAACTGCAGTGGCTCAAGTGGCTAAGATGCTGACTGGAAGGCGGGAGGTCAGCAGTTCAATACCCAAATACTGCAGGACGGAATGAGCTCCCATCTTTGTCCCAGCTCCTGCCAACCTAGCAGTTCAAAAGCAAGAAATAAGTAGATAAATAGGGTCCACTTTGGTGGGAAGGTAAACAGCGTTCTGTGCACTCCGGTGTCTAGTCATGCCTGCCACATGACCACAGAAATGTCTGCAGAAGCAGACAGCACTGGCTCTTCGGCTTTGAAACAGATATGAGCACTGAACCCTAGAGTCAGATACAACTGGCTTTTGAACAAGGGAGACCTTTACCTTTACCTTAAAGAACTCCACCAGTCCCAAGCCCAGATGAGAAAGGAGGAGGGTCGGACGTCAGGCTTATTTATTAATTATTTATTTATTCAATTTGTATAGCTGTCCCAATCGACATGCGACTCTGGGCGGCATACATAAAATCCCCAACGTTTAAACTACAGAAACCCTTAAATTCCTAAAAACACTGAAAAACTACCTCCCACCCACACCAATTAAAAATCTAGTTAAAAACTTTTAAAAGCATGAGTGATCCTGCTCTAAATGAGCCGGGAGGGGGGGTTTGCTCCCTCTCCACCTCCCCACACCTGGCCTGCCAGCCTGGTTTTCAGCTCTTTTCTGAAGGGCAGCAGCTCTGTCTGGAGACGCAGTTCAACTGGCAGGAGGTTCCACAGGGCCGGAGCGGATACCGAAAAAGCTCTCCTTCTAGTGCTAAAGAGGTGAGCCTCCCAAGCAGTTGGTATTTTTAAAGAGCCCCTCCGGTCTGCTCTAGTGGGATAGGCAGATGTCCTTGGGGGTCCTTGAGATGTCCTTGAGGTTAGCACCCCAGCTCCATAAAACTTTATTGCTAAAGAAACAACAAGGAGTCTTGTTGCCCGATATGCTATAGTAGCGGAGATGGGCATCATGCAGCATGAGGAACTACTACTACTACTACTAAAGTTAAAAAGATCTGAGAATTACTCCACCCTATGTATGGTGCTAAAAGAATAGTGCTTCCAAATATCTTTCTCTATAGCTGCCTTCAACCATTCCATGCACTTAGAAGCCTGATTTGTATGATACATAAGATCAAGGCCTGGCAGTCTCCATTGTTTGAGCTGTGAAACATCTTGGGGGTGGGGGGATGCTGAAAGTTCTCTCTGGCACTAGAAGGAGGGCCTTCTCTGTGTCTGCTCCTGCCCTATGGGACCTCCTGCCAACAGAGCTACGTCTCCAGACAGAGCTGCTGCCCTTAAGAAAAATCTAAAAACATGGCTGGCGGGGCAGGTATGGGGTGCGGTCGGTATGACCCCAGCTCGTTGGTTGATCTGAGCCCCTCTCTCACTCTATTTTTTAATTAGTAAGATGTAGCATTTGCTGTGCTTTTAATCTTTTTAGATTTAAATTTTAATTTTAACAGTTTTAAGGTTTTTAGGTAGTGTTTGTGTTTTATTGTCATGGGTTTTTTTTTATTTATTACTTGTAAACTGCCCTGAGTCACTTTGGTGAGAAGGGCAGTGGAGAAATATGAATAAATAATAATAAAATAATAATAAAACAGTCATACCTCGCATAACGAGCATAATGCGTTCCATGCAGTTGCTCGTTATACTGTACTAGTTATTCATTAAGCGAAACACATTTCCCATAGGGAAATGTGTTTCGCTTATATTCGCCTGCACTGCATTTGGGAAGGGTACGGGAAAGATCCCAACACTCTTTCAAAACACCTCACCGACGCGCGAGGCGCAGAGACAGGGCATTTTGGAAGGGTGTTGGGATCTTTCCCGTATCCTTCCAAACACCCCCCCCCCTCCGACGTGCGCGCATCTGCAGGGCATTTGGGAAGGGTAGGGGAAAGATCCCAACACCCTTCCCAAACGCCCAGCCTCTGCGCCTTGAAGGGCATTTGGGAACGGTGTTGGGATCTTTCCCGTACCCTTCCCAAATGCCCTGCAGACGCGTGCATGTCAGCGGGGGGTTGGAAGGGTACGGGAAAGATCCCAAAACCCTTCTAAAGCACCCTACTGACGTGCGAGGCACAGAGGCTGGATGTTTTGGAAGGGTGTTGGGATCTTTCCCATACCCTTCCAAACACCCCCCCCCCAACGTGTGCGCATCTGCAGGGCATTTGGGAAGGGTAGGGGAAAGATCCCAACACCCTTCCAAACACTTTGCGATGGGGGCTTGGGTGGCGGGTTGAACGGGCGTGCGCATCAGCTGTGGGGTGCACATCAGTGGGGTGTTTTGAGAACGGTCTCGGAATATTCTCCATACCCTTCCCAACCCTCCGCTGACGCGCGTGTGCTTGCGCAGCCTTGGGGCAGGGTACGGGGAAGATCCCCACACCCTTCCCAAACACCCAGCTGATGCGTGCGGCGCATCAGCAGGGCGTTTGTGAAGGGTGTTGGGATATTTCCCGTACCCTTCCCAAACGCTTCACAGGCGCGCGCACGTCAGTGGGGGGGGGGAGTTCGGAAGGTTACGAGGAAGTGCCCTGCACCCTTCCCAAACGCCCAGCTGACGTGCGCCATGCGTCTACAGGGTGTTTTGGAATGCAGCAGGGAGCCCCAGTCCATGTTCCAAAACACCCTGTAGCCAAGCCACCTATCATCTGGGCATTTTGGAACGCGGACGGGGGACTCCCCACTGCGTTCCAAAACACCCAGCCAGCATGCTCTAGTCTGTGGGGTGTTTTGTAATGCAGCGGGGGAGTCCCCCGTTGCGTTCCGAAACACCCCGCAAATGCGAAGCTTCTCGTTAAGCGAGTTTTTGCTCGTTCAACGAAGCAGACCTTTTGGGGAAAGGTCTGCTTGTTAAGCGAGTTACTTGCTATACGAGATGCTTGCTATGCGAGGCATTACTGTAATAATATTTCTAAAAGGTAACCATGTGTACTCTCTGAAGCTGACAGATTTTCTGCTTACTGGCCTACATTTTCTGCCTATTTTGCTGAGTCACTTTCCCCAACCTGTCAGCACCAGCAGGAAAAACTGTGGGAGCAGCAAATTAAATGGCATGGGAGGAGGGATTAGTCCAACCTCTGGACCGAGGGAAGATTCTCATCCCACAACAGGCTTATGACAGTGAGATTTGTGTAGGTCCTCCATGAGGGAAAGGATTCATAGCCCAATTAAGAATTCTGAAACAGAGCTTTGTTTATTCTCTGATATTCCTTAATGGCAGGGAGAATGCATCTCAGCCTCCTAGTAAAGGTAAAGGTTTCCCTTGCTCGAAAGCCAGTCGTATCCGACTCTAGGGGTCAGTGCTCATCTCTGTTTCTAAGCCGAAGAGCCAGCACTGTCTGCTTGTGCAGACGTTTCCATGGTCATGTGGCAGGCATGACTAGACACTGGAGCACATGGAACGCTGTTACCTTCCCACCGAAGTGGTCCCTATTTATCTACTTGCAATTTCTTGCTTTCGAACTGCTAGGTTGGCCTCCTAGCAGTCTCCATATCAAACAGGCATTCCTCCCCCTCCTCCTCCTTCTAAGACTCATCCATTTTCCAAATTAATTTCCTGAATTCTGAGTAATAATAACTTCAGACTGCTTTCAAACATGGTCACACTTGTCTTCCCTTCCCCCCATGCTGGCTTACATACTCCCTGTTCCCTAATTGGGAATCATCTCCAATTGAGTTAAACTGAGGACAAGCTCTGCTAAGCAATACCAAACGTCAGCGTATGGGGAGGTCTTTCATCAATCATGTTAACTGGAATAGCTTTCATTCAGCATGTGGCTTGTTAGTTATATACTGTATTATGGATGTTAGGTTTTAGTGGCTGTTTCTGAATTCTTTTCAGTTTTTATAAATTGCTGTGATAATCTTCAAGTTAATAATGGCTTATAAAATTAGAATTTACACACCCACTAGAATAGCTTCTGGTAAATAATTTACCTTGTTTTTTCTTTTTTAAAAAAACATTTCAGAGATTCAAGAGCAGGCTTCAGACTTATCCGTGATTACTCAGAAGTGAGACCCACTAATTTCACATAGGATTTTATTCATTCATTCATTCATTCGCTCATTCAGTCAGTCATGCAGTCATGCATGCATTCATTTAATACCCCACCCCAACTGGTGCAAGCACTACTCTGGGCAATTTACAACAGTGAAATAGACATCAAACGAAATAATCCAAACAAGATAAAATCAACAATAAACATTAATTTCATTTAAATGCCTGTAGGATTGTATTATGGTAGTTTGTGGGAGTAAAACCCTGGGAATTCCCTTGTTTTTATAAGGTATCTGCCCCCCCCCCCCCCAGAAGAACTAGGCTTAGCTAGCAGATTTTCATGGAAGTAATTCTGAACAGAATTGGCAATGGTGAGTAGAATTTAGAAGCCCTGAAAAATGCTGTTGAACTCCGTGTCTTGAAGATCAGGGACTGCCCTCTTTTTCAATCTCTTCCCCCCACCCCCCCAATCTACTGGGAATTCAACCAAAATAGTTTGTAATTTTTTTCTGCAAAAGTGAAAATCATCAAGCACTTCAGGCCAATACTTTGCTTATGCATAAGACAAGGCGCCTTGGTGTCTTTTGGCTTAGTGTGACGTCCTAACTGCACCAACATGTGTTACACCACCATAAAACATCTACAATACTTATATTTATTCACTAAAAACAACAAAAGAAGATTACCGTACCTGACTATCTGGTTTATATATTATCGGAGTGTTTGTGTACATAACACAATACACAATGCGAGGGTTAGGATTCTACTGAGTTTGGGCAGCACAAACCAGAAATCATGCCCACTGACTATCATGCATTCAAACACCCCAGTTACGCCCACTGCAAGATCGGGACTCCTTGTTCATGATCACACATGCTCTGGTCACCTCCAGATTTGATTACTGCAATGCGCTCTACATGGGGCTGCCCTTGGTGACCATCCGGAGGCTTCAGCTGCTCCAGAATGCTGCTGCTCAGGTGGTGATGGGGTGTGGGCGCTATGCTCGTTCCTCACCGCTGCTCAGAAAGCTGCCTTGGCTCCCAGTTTGTCTCCGGGTGCAAATTCAAGGTGCTGGTCATTACCTTTAAAGCCCTACATGGTAGTGGACCAGGATACTTAAGAGACCGCATCACCCCAAGGACATCTGTCCGTCCCACCAGAGTGGACTGGAGAGGCTTTCTTGTGGTACCATCAGCCAGAGAGGCACACCTCTCTGGCACTAGAAGGAGAGCCTTCTCTGTGTCTGCTCCAGCCCTTTGGAACCTCCTTCCAATGTAGTTGCGTATGCAGACAGAGTTGCTGGCCTTTAGGAAGGGAGTGAAAACATGGCTGGTGGGATGGGTTTGGGGGACGGGTGTCATAGCACCCCCAGCCCGGTGGCTTATTTGAGTCCCCTTGTCCTTAGTTGTCCTTAGTTGTAATGTAATATAAATTTTTAATCGTTAAATTTTTAACTGATTTTAGCTAGTTAAATTTTTTTTTATGGTTTTTGGATTTTATAACTGTGTTGTTGTTTTTTATTGTGAATCGCCCTGGGTCACTTTGTGAGAAGGGCGATGAATAAATCTGACTAATAAATAAATAAATAAAATTTACATCCTTGGTGGCATGCCCAGGCATGAAACACACACACAAAAAAATGCTTGCAAAACTAATTTATCCATGTGGTGTTGCACAATAGGATTTTGACCAATGGGAACAAATCTGTTTCTTTGGAGCAGTGATTCCCAACCTTGATGCTCCAGATGTTCTTGGACTACAGCTCCAGGAAGCTTTCACTACTGACAATGCTGAGCAAAATTTCTGGGAGCTATAGTCCAATTACATCTGGGGGCTCAAGGTTAATAACCACTGCTTGGGAATAACACTGCTAGCTATTCTTTGGTAACACACAGTAGTAAGTGGACAGTGTCTACTAGCCAAAGTTGCCTAAAGAGAAGTGCATTCAAGCAACATAGAGTCAGAGTCTTGCATATACAGTCAAACCTCTACATACAAATTTAATTCATTCCTCAATGTTGGTTGTATCTCGAAACATCCTTATCTTGAATTTCCCATAGGAATGCATTGAATGCAATTTCTCATAGGAATCCTATTAAAAATTTGTATCTCAAAACTGATTTTTTAATGAGATTTCTGGATACAGTATATCTTGAGTTTTTCTGAAGTCGAACCATTCTTATCTTGAGGTTTGACTGTACTAAGTCCTTGGTACCTGCTGCCTGTAGTTAAAGGGGGATTGGGACTTTTGTCTCTACAGATGAAAATGAATGTGAAAAGGACAATGGAGGCTGCAGTGAGATCTGTATAAACCTGAAGAACTCCTACCGTTGTGAGTGTGGAGTTGGACGTGTGCTGGGGAATGATGGAAAGACCTGTGAAGGTGAGTGTGGAGACAATGGAGCGAAAGCATCTTCATGAAATGACACATCTGATCACTCATGTTGACTGAATCTAATCATTGGATCACTGATTTTTCAGATTCACTGCCAGCAGGAATCTAAGAAAGTGTCCATTATGTTTGTAAAACATGTTGGATAAATGCTTAGTGGCTCTTCATTTAGGCTGCTTTTATGCAAGACGAACAGGATCAAATATCTTGATGCTTTCCTGCCTATGTAGCAACAATGGAAAGTTTGCTAAGCATCTCTTTTGGACTACCATGAATATTCAGTGGATCAGAAGTTAGTTGAGCTTGAACTTTCTGCGGTGGCTTAGTTATTAAGACGCTGAACTTGATGCAGGTCAACAGTTTGAGACCCACATGACCGAGTGAGTTCCAATTGTCTGTCCCAGCTCCTGCAAAAAAATTGCAAGTAGATTAATAGGTACCGCTTTGGTGGGAAAGGTAACAGTGTTCCATGTGCTATGGCATCTAGTCATGCCTGCCACATGACCACAGAAACATCTGCAACACTGGCCCTTTGGCTGTCAATGAAAAGATGAGCACTGCCCCCTAGAGCTGGACATAACTGCCTTTTGAACAAGGGAACCTTTACCTTTATAAAACTATACAGCCATGTTCATTACTTCACAAATAAAATTCCCCTTATCTTTCCTCCTCCACTACCAGTCCATGCTTTACAACTTCTTCTACACTCCTTCATATCTTAGGAGGGAAAATCTGCTTGCACCTCACTTGGAAAAAAGAGATAAATTTTCTGGATATGTGTAATTTCACATTTTAATTTAATTAAATCAGGGATGGGGAAACATTGGACCCTCCATAGGTTTTTTTTGTACTGCAGGTCCCATGTCGCTTTGTCATTGGTTATGTTGGCTAGGCCTGATGAACGTTGAAGTCCAAAATATTTGGACGACGACAGGTTCTTCCCTTTGACTTGAATCATGAGTTTGTGACTGAAAGAATCAAGTGGGATTTGTTTCTGTTGTACTCATGTCTTGGCACTAGGATGCTGGCAGAGGGTAGCTCTTGACCAGGCTTGCCTTTTCCTCTTCCCAGTTACTGGCCTTTTAAGGGAATGGACCAGTAGCATCTGTTTTCATTGTCTGGCTACATAGGTGCCACTTTCCCCCTAATGTGTGTAAAACTCTTGGGGGAATTTATCGAGCAATAAAAATCTGTCAGTTTCATATTTACTGAAATGTCATGTGGTTTACAAGCCTTTCTGGGAAAGAGATAATTCACTTTGTAAGCAACTTTGCAGGATCACAAACTCTTGAAAGATGGCCTGGGGTTTAATCGTTTTATAATTTCAGAGTGGTGACATTCTGACACACACACACACAGTCCATGGCCACTAACTCAAATTGTCTCTTAACAAGAGGTACCTATATCAAGATGGAGGCTGCTGGGATTTCGCAAACCTCATTTTTGTACAATATCAATTACTGGAGTCAGAGAAATCCTGACTGAATTTGCCTCTCAATGTTGACTCTGTAGTAATATAATAATAATAATAATAATAATAATAATAATAATAATAATAATAATAAGAAGAAGAAGAAGAAGAAGAAGAAGAAGAAGAAGAAGAAGAAGAAGAAGAAGAAGAAGAAGAAGAAGAAGAAGAAGAAGAAGAAGAAGAAGAAGAAGAAGAATCCATGTTGGAAATTATTCTGGATTGAAAGGATTTTTGCAGAAGAAACTCCACTCAGGGAATACCCAAATGATGCTCCTTCCATGTCCCCAAGAGCTGGGACAGAGATGGCCGCTCAATCCATCATGCCGTACCTGGGTCTCAAACTACTGACTTGCCAGCCTTCCAGGTAACAAGGTGAGCTCCGTAACCACTGAGCTACCACAGTCCCTCTATAATGCAGGGTTTGCCAAGCTTTTTAAGTTGGTGGCTGGGTCACGCTCTGTCACATGGTTGAGGGGGCAGAACTTGGAGAAGTTACTTATTGGACTACAATTGCTGTTTATGGCTGCCGTAAATGAGTCTGCAGCTGATTCCAGTGGTGGTGGTTGGAGCAAGGGTGGGGGCCGGATTATTTGGCACTGTGGGCCAGATCTGGCCTATCGGCCATAGGTTGCCTACCCCTGCTGTAATGCATTTGTTGTTAAAGGGGATCATTCATACTCTGAATCAACTTCCCAGGAAGCTCTTTAGTGGGGTGAATGCATCATACAGGATGATTGGTACCCATGTCACCATTGGTATAAACATCTCCTGTTATGCTCTCTGAACACTTGTGTCTGAGCTGATAGTAATTTTCTTGCACTGTTGCTAGCAGATCCTTTATTTATTATCTATTTATTTGTTATACTTTATATTTTGTTTTATTTCTTATATTTTTCTCCTGTTGTCCTCATCCTCATTTTTATCTCCAACAACCCTGCAAAATAGATTAGACTCAGAGATGGTGACTGGTTCCAAAACAGCTAGTGAACTTACTGGCTAAGCAGCCATTTGAACCCAGCCCTTCTCAGTCTTTAACCATAGCTATATGCTGGTTCTTTCTTGCCATTTTTGCCATAGGTAAAAAAAAAACCCTTTCAATGTGTCTGCATGTTATTTTTATCTCAGATACTCAAGGGTGTCAAAACAACAATGGAGGTTGCAGCCATACTTGTGTCATGAGGGAAGACACTTACCAGTGTGAGTGTCCACGGGGTCTTGTTTTGTCAGAAGATGGCCACACCTGCCAAGGTAGGACAATATATGTGCCAACAAATGGTAGCGTTTGCCTTACCTTAACCAGGATAATGTAGCTGTGAAGCAAATTTACCTTAGAGTTTTTCTGCCTAGCTAAAATTGTGGTTGGATACATGGTTGGAGAGCTGGAGGCTGGGAGTTCAATTCCTCATATTGTCTCCTGGGGAAAGAGCCAGCCTTCATAGCAATGAGCATACTGCATAGTCCCAAGTCACTCCCAGAAGAAGAAAAAGCTGGTAAACAATTTCTGAGTAATCTATACCTAGAAAACTATGGTGAGGTTCACCATGAGTCAAAATCAACTTGATAGCACACAATTATTTATTACAAGAATTGGAAGATTTGAAATAAGATTGTTCTTAGAGTCACTCAAAGATTACCTCTTATCTTTAGGCCAACATTATTCTCATAGCCCATGCCTGGGCATAGAGAAGACCTCATTTTGGTCATCGCCCTTTTTCTTGCTGCGTGTCAGGCCCCAAATGAGAAATGTTGACACCCAAGTTCCCATCAGAACAAAAAAAGAACAAAATGCAGAGCCACCAAAACAAAGAGAAAGTTGTTGCAATAAAAAAAAGTTTTAATGTGAATATGGGTAAGAAGTGTTGCAATTTATTTTCCCAACAGACATAAGTAGTTTCACCTATAGATGATAGTACCCTCTAAATTTCAGTGCCCTAGGGCAGTAATGGCAAACTTTGGCAGTTCAGGTGTTCTTGCACTTCAATTACCAGAAGCCCAAGTCACCACTCCTGCAGATCAGGGCTACTGGTTATTGAAGTCCAAGAATACCTGGAGTGCCAAAGTTGACCATCACTGCAGTAGGGCAAAGCCCCAGTTGCCCTACTCTAGTCACAGTCCTTTTGTGTGTACACTCCAGGCACCCTTTTCCTCAAACAACAGTTCTCATGCGTCATGCTGCCACTGGCAGTTGTACTTCATGTTATGTTTGGAACTGTCACTAAAAGACTGTCGTCTGTGAAGAGACATTTAATTAATGTGAAGTGCATATCTGAAAGAGAGAAAAGATGGCAGCTGCTACTACAGGCTACCCTACTAAAAGAGGAAAAGGTGTGTGGAAGAAAAGGAATTCAAGCCTGAATGTATTAATTTATAAGTGAGTAGACACTGCAAAGAGCAGATATATCAAGAGACTATTATTCTACATCTGTCTCCTCCTCGTTGTACCATATTGGATGATTTGTGCAAGTCAACTCACATTTCTTCATTTCTTAAACTTTGTTTCTTATTTTCTAGTTTGATAGGCAAACAGGCTATTCTATATTTTTGGTTCACATAGAAATGGTGATACCTGGGAAGGAGATTCCCTCACCATTGGTCAGGGACATTTGGTGGGTTGACCTGCAACAACACCTTCCTGCAAGGCTGAGGCATAGAGCAGAACTCATAGAACTCATAGACAGAGGCGTAGCTACCGCCGTATCTGCCGTATCAATTATACGGGGGGCCCGGGCCACGGGGGCCCCCAACGTGCGTAAGCAAAACAAATCTTTACCCTTCCTAAGGGCCCCCAAACAAATTTTTATACGGTGCCCCGCCAAGGCACGCTACTCTTCTGCTCATAGAACACCAAACTCTGTGGGTGTAGGAGGTAGCTCCAGGGTACGTAAATGGAAAGCTGTTGCAATTGCTGAATTTCATTGACAAAAAGAGGAGGTCCATTGGTGGGGCAGATCTTACGCCTTCAAATGTCCTTCAACAGAAACTCACCATAGTCTTCACCATCAGCTAAGCCTGCCAGGATTTTTGGGAGCATTAGCTGAAGAACATCTGGTGACCCAAGTTTGGGAGCCACTGTCTTAGAGTTTCTAAAGATCCACGGAGCCTCTGAATGAATAGATGGTTCAACTCTGCAGTCAAGAATGCTTCAAACCAATTTAAATATCTAGTAGAATAGAAAGATACCTCACATTTTCATTCAGGAGGATTGTGTGTTGAAAGAACAGTCCTTGCTCTTTATTAAGCAAATCAAATTTATGGCCGCCTACACAACAGTTTATGGGGACATAAAGCACAGACTCTGCCTCCAACTGTATAAATACTGTTTCTATTAATAATACCTAGAGGCACAGTGGTAGAATAGCTAAGCATGCCAGCAGTTATCCAAAGCTATTGGCATATATCACCTTAGTGCTTTATGCTAAGCAGTTGCTAGTTAGAAATAATTTACATTTTAGAAGCCCCTGCAAGACATCCACACTTCTGGTGTAGCAGATTTCACCAGAGAAAACAGAACAAATAGGCAGGAAGGCAATTACATTTGTTGGTAATTTTTCTGAAAAGTGAAAGAACAGAGGGTAGGGAGATGCAATCTGAGGATGATTTTTCTCACTGGGAGTGGCAGCAGTAAACGGTTCTGATTTGGATAGGAGTATATTGAGGCAAAAAGGTTTATGGAGGAAGGAAACTTTTTAAAATGGGGTTGTGGAGAAGAAAGCATGGCCGCATACACTGCTATATGTGTGGGTATGGCAGAACTTGGAGAAGTTACTTATTGGACTACAATTCCCGGCATTTCCAAGCCAATATGCCAACCAGCTGTACTGGTCTGGAAATTCTGGAAGTTCCTTTATTTTTTGGGTGGGGGTGGGGGTGAGGACTTTTCCACTTATTTGATCATGTGTGATCTAAGTGTTGGGGGCAGACACATACGGGGAGGGGCAAGTGGGTGGCCTGCCCTGGATGGTACTTTTTTTGGGGGGTGTTGCTGTTGCTGCCCCAGACTTCCTGGCGGCTGGGGTGGGAAGTCCGCTGCAGGAACAGGCGCCGGGACCCTCCACCACTGTTGGCACTCTGGGCCCTGCCCCAGGCTGGAGGATGCAGGCCCAATGATGCGGTGGGGACTAGGGGACACCCCCTCCACTGCCCCAGCCCCCGTCTCCCTCCTCCCCAGGAGACCCCTCCTCACAGCCAGCCAGTGGTGCCATGCGGTGCTGCGCCAGGGCCGGCCCTGGGTCGAGGGGGCTGGGGTGGTGAGGTGTGGTGCAGCCCCAGCGGGGAGCCCATTGTCGGGGTCCCAGGCGTGCAGCCACCACACCTCCAAGCCCGGCGGCAGCAGTTCATTTGCCTTCAGTGGCAGCAGCACCCAAGAGGGTGGGGAGTGAGGCCAGCGGTTGCCACAGCCCAGCACCCACAGCCAGAGCAGCAGCAGCCAGGCCTTGCAATGGGGGTGCCCTCAGCCTATTATTATTATTATTATTATTATTATTATTATTATTATTATTATTATTATTATTATTATTATTATTATTATTATTATTATTATTATTATTATTATTATTATTATTATTATTATTATTATTATATACCGCCCTACTCATTAAACTGACTCAGGGTGGTCCACAGAACAATATATGAACAATACAATAATACGGTATACAAATTCAATAATATGAAGATCTTAACTTAGATAGTATAGTTTTAGTGAGCAATCTCGGCAAAGAGAAGGACTTAGTATCCCTCTTCCATGTACACCTTTCACCTGAAGCCAAGGCTGTCACAAGAAATTTTTGCCACCAGATGCGAAAGACAAGGCAGCAATTCCCTCCATTCAAAGAAGAGCTGTTGACTTGTGCTGACAGCTGAACCCTAGGTAGTACATACTGGGAATGGGACAAGATCGTCCACTGCATCTGAGGGCAACAGGCCAGTTTAAAAGGTACAGGGCAGGCGCTGCAGCAAGCATAGCTCTACCCTCCATTGGTAGGATGGCTGAAGAGGACATAGGGTCCCTCCTCTACTGTCTGCAGTGCCTGTTACCTGAGACAACTGCCTTACTCTAACCAACACTAGGACCTGCACTCTCTCTTTCATGTCCTGATCAGACCCTGGACTGCCAAAATGAAGCCACTTTCTTCGCTTTGTCGTTGCCCAAACCCAAGTCCTCATCAGTGCATGTCTCTAGCAGCAATCAGCAGACCAGTAAATGGGCCAGACTCTGTGTGTCTCCACATTCACACTGAGTGTTCTTGTCCACCAGCAGTCCCCACTTGAGCATGTTGATCTTGCATTAGGGACTCCAACCCTCAGCCTATTCAGTATCATCCAGGTGATGTATGGGAGATTGAGATCTTCAGCTATACCCATCTTTAATGGTGTTCCTTTCCCAGTGAGCTCCTTCCACCATCTTCTAATTTGGTTTTGCTCTTGTGTACCCATGAAAATGTTTGTTCTTGCTATAAAGCTCTTCTTCGATCTGAGCCAGCAGACTTAAGGCTCATATCTGTTTAGAGGATGTCAAGGGTCATTCTCTTGCTTAGTTTTCTCAGCATCTGCTGCTACTTCTCTCCTGATCTTAGGTGGAGCAATACCAACAAGGGGATATTATCTTCTCAACTAGTGTACCTTTGAAGCATCCTGTCACTATCCACATGGCTTTATTAACAATAATGTCAACTTCTTTTTTGAGGGACTGCACTGCCTGCTTCAGAGGCACATGTCTGCTGTTATCATGGCCTGCTTGACCCTCCAAAACCTACAACTAGGTGGGAGAGGAGAGTGTCAGGTGAATAACATAATTCTGGGTGGGTGTATTTTCTCTCCTTGCTTAATGCAAGATAGCTTCCCTGATTGTGATCTAAACAGAAGAAAGGAATCAAGTATACTCATTCATCAAAAAGAGTTCATTGAGCAACTTAATAAATGTCCTAAATCAGGACTGTGAAGTGATCAATTCAACTATGCAAAGTTATCTTTCTGCCAGGCATTATTGGAAATACTTTCCAAATTGCTCTTTGGGGGCCTGAAAATAATGTTTATCTTCTTTTGTTCTCACCTACCACCCACCCCAGATTTGCTCTGTGCTGCTGTGGTCTATAATCCATAAATCTCTCTCTCTCTCTCTCTCTCTCTCTCACACACACACACACACACACACACACACACACACACACACATGCATGTGCAAATACACCCAGAAGAAAAGATTCCTGGCTTCCTCTCCTGGCTTCACCATGGGTTCTGAAGCCAGGAATCTTTTCTTTTGGGTGTGTTTGCACATGCACATGAGTGTATTGTTGTAGTGACAAAATGATTCCTTGGAGCAGCCAGATGGCTTCCAAACTTGAACAATAACATTTAACATGCAGGAGAAAACAAAACAATTCATTTGCCTCAAAGATCTCATTTCATCCCAGATTCCAGGCTGCCATGGGCCAAAGTAAAAGTTTAGCCAGGTTATCCTGCTATGGTAATAGAGTAGACCATACAGCCAGCGACTCAACACTGAGCGTCAGGCTGCAGTTAACTAACCTGACAGCCCTGAGGACTAGCTGCCTTGGCAAAGTCCACAGGGAAGGGTGATGGTCCCCAAATGGATTAAATTCCACTTGAATCCATCTTGATGAAGGGCAGCAGCTTCATCAATACTGGCGTAGGTCTTGTATGCCCCTTGTGTGCCAAAAGGGCTCAGGACCAGAAAGTGACTAATGGAGCTGAATCAGTGGCACAGGTTTCATGCTGTGATGTGGAAGGCAGATGAAAGGCCACTGTATTATATTCTCAGGACAATCTTCATGGCTGATCATCATGATGATTGCCAATATTCAGGTTTGGATATGGCACAAGGAGGAGGAGGAAGGACCAAAGTATCAGATGTAGATACAAAAACACCAATTTTTCTTAATTTTTAGAAAACTGAGTGAAATTAATGGCTACTAATGGTCACGCTGCAAACGGGATTCATAAATCTGTGCCTTTCATCAATAAAAATAATTGATAGTCTCTCTGTCCTCTCAAGCTTGAAAATTATGTATCAGGAAAATAATCAAGGCTGTTTTAAAAAAGGTAGTACTTTATCTCAAATATGGCTGATAACATACTCCACTCCTTCCCCCTCAACTCCTTGTTCAAATGTTCCTATGGAATGAGGCCAGCAAAGAAACCCATTTGGGTAAATGTGTCCCAGCTCCTGCCAAGCTAGCAGTTCGAAAGCAAGAAATTGCAAGTACGGTAGATAAATAGGGACCACTTTGGTGGGAAAAAGATCTTGGGGACATGAGAAGAGTCTCATTCAGGCTTCCTCGAGCGGAGTTTCTCCAGCAAAAATCCTTTCAACCGAGAATAATTTCTGACACGTGATTAGTATTATCCTCAACAATCCCACAAAGTAGATTAGGTTAAGAGATGGTGACTGGTGCTTTCCAATAGTGTTTGGTCCATAAATGGAATGGAGCAGGAATGAAGATGGGGTGAGCTGTTTCTGAGCAAAGCTTGCAAAAGTGACCTCCCTCTGAAGGGTTTTGACCAATTACAACATAGAATAAAATGCCTATCAAATTTAGTCCCATTTCCATAGACAACAGGTTGTTTTGGCTACACACATAATCTTCCATCCCACATCTGCTTTTGAAGGTCACTCTTCCCCGCCCCTGGGATCAAGAAATCAGAAATCTGCTGTACTTTTTAAAAAGACAAGCACACCACCACCCTATTCCTTTACAAAATTATTTTAAAAAAACTGACAGTATTTGTGTAGTAGAGCAAACAGGTGCTCTTGCTACAATTCCTTGTTCACTTGCACCGCAAGATGGTTTTAAAAAGTGCTTCTTCCCTCAACTGGATTGTGGGCTCTCTGTATTTGTATAATCATATGCAATTTGGATGTTAGGTGGCCAGGTGGGTCTCTTGCGTAATATAGAATGCATTGTAAATGTGAAACAAAGAAGTGTCATCACATTGTGCAATAGAGGGAGATGGATCATGGACCAAGTTGTGGGCACTCTAACACAAATTATGCATTCACACCCTGACCGGAAGCCATCTACAGTGATAGGACATCTGTGATGACAGACTAGGCAACTAATGCTTAGTGTTGGAGCCATTTTATCCAACTTTATTCCAGTGGGAAAATGTTCTTCTGGTATAAATCATGGTTTAACCAGCTTAACAACAATGCTGTGTTGTGGCAGGCAAAGTGGTGAATAAAGTATTGAAAAGCCCCTTTGGTGCAGTGGTTAAATTGCAGTGCTGCAATCAAAACTCTACTCATAATCTGAGTTTGATCCTAATCAAATCAAGGCTGATTCAGCTTTCCATCCTTCCAAGGTCAATAAAATGAGTACCTAGCTTTTTGGTGACAAAATGCTAATTAACTCGTGAATCATTCGAAGAATGTTCTTGGTGCTATAAGATGCTATATAAATGCAAGTTCTTCTTCTTCTTCTTCTTCTTCTTCTTCTTCTTCTTCTTCTTCTTCTTCTTCTTCTTCTTCTTCTTCTTCTTCTTCTTCTTCTTTTCTTCTTCTTGTGCCATATCTGATTCTGGATATTGGCCATCATAGCGATCAGCCATGAAGACTGTCCTGTGAATATAATGCCGTGGCCTTTCATCTGCCTTCCACCTCACAGTGTGACCCCTGTACCACTGATCCAGCTCCATGAGTCACTTTCTGTTCCTGAGTCCTATTGGCACGCAAAGTCCGCATCAGCCTCAGGCCTGTATTGATGAAGCTGCTGCCTTCCATCAAGATGGATTCAAGTGGGATTTAATCCACGTGGGGACCATCACCCTTCCCTGTGATCTTCGCCAAGGCCATTAGACCTCAGGGTGGTCAGGCTAGTTAACTGCTACCCCACACTCAGTTTTTAGTCACTGGCAGTATGTTCTATTCTATTACCATAGCAGGATAACCTGGTCATACTTGCACTATTACTTACAATTGCTAAAATTCTTTATACTGTACAAGAAATTTACTCCTCACCCCAGTAAATAGCAAGATGAAACTCTTACCAACATGAAAATATACTGATTAGATGGTTTTGTTCTGGGATGCAATAAGAGGTGGCTGGCTATGCATCTCAAATTGTATTTTGATGGTGGAAGGGAACTCTTTTGAAGGTCAGGGACATGCCTTGAAAACAAAAAATCAAGCAGTGACAATGGCATTTCCTATTACAATGTTACAGTACTACCACTACTACCACCCCCACAAATTTCCAACCTCTGAAGTCCAATTTATCAGTGTCAACTATTTGGAAGCGATTTTCCATCTTGAATGTCCTTGCCGTGTCGAAAATTAGAATTTTAAAATAGTAACAACTCTGTCTCTTGCTGGACCCCCGTAAAACTGCTACTGACACGACTGGATTCCAGGAATACGAAATAAATATGATGCAACTCAAATCCTTAGGGTGGGAATGTCACAGTTCAGAAGACAGACGGCTCTTTGGGGAATAAACAGAGCAGAAAGTAAAGCCGAAAATAATTTTACAAAGAGGCAATTCAAAGCAAGGTTTCCACAGGGCAAGCCGAACATCTGTCAAAAGGCATCTGGTAGAAAAGTAAGAAGTATCAGAAGGGGCGTTGTCTCCCTTTGCTGACCTTCCTTACAAAGTGATCCAGCTCCATTAACTAGGTTTACTTTTCTCCCGCACTCAAGTCCCAGTCCTCTGCAGATCTTCCTCCATAGAGGTGAACATCCCAAAGGATCTTGTTGGAGGGATGGATCTCTCGCTTATCAATGGATCGTGCAAAGGCATATCCAATGGCACGCATGTTAATCTTGTCTTCTCCCTAAAATCCTGCGGCACCATGGTAGAGGTATGTAGGCGCCATTGTTTCTTTCCTATCAGTGATGAGACGCTGTGCTTTTTTGTTTACAGATCACCAGTCCCATAGCCTTATTCCATTATGTGCTCTTCTGGTCTAAGTTAGAAGTTAATGAATAATACATCAGCACAACATTTGTTGATTTTAATTACACCACTCTATGCAAAATTTGTTGGGTTTAATTATTCTTGTAGAAATGTGTATTTTATCCCACCTCTGAGAATCAAACTAGATTCAATACATCAAAGAAAATATCACAGACCTGTAGAGCAGGAAGGATCTGCAAAGTCACTGAGACTAACCCCCACCAAAACAAGAAATCCACAGCTAAAATATCCTTGACAGTTGAGCACCAAACCTTTAAAAATATCCAGTGAAGAAGAATTCACCACCGTCCAAAGCAATTTATTCTGCTGTTGAACAGGCCTTACTGATGAGATATTTTTCTTAATGTTTAGGTAAAAATATTGTCATAATTTGAATCCATTATTTCTGGATCATTCCCTCTGGAGCTACATATAAGTAAAAGTAAGTTTCAATATGCTAAAATAGCCTCTGTTGTGCTGAGAAAAGCTGAGGACATTTGCATTGCATTGGTAAAGGGAACATCCTTCTGTGCATGAGGGCGTCTCTCTTCTAAAAAATGTGCTAAGCATATGCTCTTGTTGACCCTCAGATATCACTACCAGTCTGACAATTCAGGAGAACACTCAAAAGGTAAATGAAAAAGAACCACTGCTGTTGCTGTTACAGTTATCAATAAAAGGAATTGGAAAGAGTGGATACTTATAATGGCTTCCCAACTGGTTGCCAATATCATGTCATCATCAGTCTGCTCCCACAAACCTGGCCACTACTATACAGCTCACTCTCTTTCCTATGTTTTGTCTACATCAGTTTTCATGAGGCTCTTAAGTGTCATTTAGTTCCTCAAGCGAACAAGTTCATGGGAGAAGATGAAAGTTTTGATCCGGCAACTGCAGTGACTGATTTAGACATCCACATCATCTCTCTCTCTTTCCTTGATTAACCTGTTGTCACTTTTCGTAGATTGTACAAATCTTGCTTTTACTCAGTTGGACTTTCAAGAATATGAAAGTAGCCCTCCTGTCTGACAGCAAGAGAAACAAGAATCAGTCTATTTAATGGTGTTTCTCTCTTCTCACAGTTAATAGTGCTGTTCTCATTGTTTTACCATGGATCAAATGTCTGACCAAACATCCCGCTACAGTAATGGAGTAGACCATACAGCCACCAACTCAATGCTGAGTGTTTGCAGAAGTAAATAACCTAATTCCCTAAGAGGAGCAGCAGCTACAGGCAGATGAGCCCCTTTTGGTGGGGTGATGGTCCCCCTCAATGGAGGAAATGCCACTGGAACTCATCATATTGGGCCTAACAGCAAAATGACTGGAGGAGGAACCACTTCATTATTCTCATTCCCAACAGTCATGGAGGCAGAAGGCACCATGCCAGATGGACTGGCTGTGAAGGCGAACTTTGTCAATATCCTCAAGGCCGTGGCTGTCCATTGCAGTCCTGGTGTCAAACCCTGCATGATTCATTTCATATGTGCCACGGGAGATCGCTCCATGATCATAATGTGTGGGTCATTTTGTGGCAAGCTGGGATCTACCTTAAACAGATTCATGCCAATGGCATTTTCCCTGTTCATCAACTGTGAAAATGATGTTCAGGAAAAAAATGTATTCATGAACACAAGTAGCAGACGACGACAACCATGGGTCCCAATCAAAAGTTTGCCCATTGCAGAATGGAGAGCCAGGAAGACTTCAGAAATGACACCTTCTATGGACTCTCCTTTCACTCATCTAATAATCAATCTGCATGGATATAGCCATTGCCTTCTTCTCTGCAACTCCCGTCCAACATTCTCCTAGATATATGATTATAAAATAAATGTTTCCCGGTAACCCTCCATCTCCCATCCAGATGAGATCTGCAAACTTCACAAAAATCCTGCTAGGCTGAAGCAAATGCTCAATCACAGCAGTTGCTGTGGCCTACACAAACTCTCAGTTTGTGCAATAATAAATCTAAGGTACTATTGAACAAGTGGTGCAGCAGTAAAATTGGGCATGGGTATGCTCATCCTGACACTCTCCACAGCTCATTATGACAATCTTTATAAGCAAAACACTAGCATGCAGGTAGCTGGATTGGTTAATATCAACACACAAGAAGTAGATCTTTTGTAAAGCTAATGACTCTTAAATATCCATTCCAGAGTAAATCATCCTCCGATACATTATATTACAGTGAACATAGCATGCAACTATAAACTGTTCCTGTGGGGAATCCATTTCTCTCCCAACTACTGTGAGGATTGTACTTTTACTCTAAGATTTCAATTATCCTGATATCTATTGGGAGACAAATTCTGCCAAATATGACTCTTCCAAGAAATCCCTGGTTTGTGTGGCTGGTAATTTTCTCTTACAAAAAGTGGAGGAAGAAACTAGAACAGTAGCTACCCTTGACTTGATTCTAAAAAACAGAGATGACTTGGTGGAACCAGGAACAGCAAGAGGAACGCCAAGAAAAAATGACCATGTTCAACTTAAGCTCTTGATCTCAAAGGAGACAAAAGAGAACTGGCTAAAGAGATTGTGGAACCACAGTCTCTCACATTCTTGAAATCATGGAAGATGAGCGAGGTTCCAGATGATTGGAGGAGGACTAACATTGAGCAAAAAGGAGGAACCAGAGGAATACAGACCAGCCAACCTTACATCAAACCAGGGAAAATCCTGAAGCAGATTATAAACCAGTCACTCTGTAAGCACCTTGGAAACAATGAAGTAATAATTAGAAGACAACATGCATTTGTCAGAACAAATCCTGCATGACTAATCTTATCTGGCACAATGCAGCTATACTGTGGTCAAAACTCTGATCATGATCTTGAGTTCAGTCCTGAAGAGGCTCAAGGTTGACCCAGCATTCCATTCTTCCAAGGTTGGTAAAATGAGTACCCAGCTTTTGGGGGGCAAAGTGCATATTAACATGCCCATGGAGTGCTCTAAGCTCTATGGTAGATAAGTGTAATTGCTATTGCTATCTCAATTTTAAATCAGGTAACATCCTTGGTAGAGGGTTGGAATGCTGTAGATGTAATATATTTTAACTTCTGCAAAGCATTTGACAAAGTACCCCATGACATTCTGATTAGCAAGCTAATTAGGCATAGGCTGAATAGCGTAAGTGTCACACAGAGACACAGTTGAGTACAGAATCATACTTGGAGAGTGCTTCTCGATGACTCCTTCTCAAACTTGGAAGGGGTAACAGTTGGGATACCATAAGGCTCAGTTCTCGGCCCAGTGCTCTTCAACATTTTCATAAATGACTTAGAAGAGGAAGTGCAAGGAAATCTTATCAAATCTGCAGATGACACAAAACTGGGTGGAATAGCTAATACAGGAGAAGAGAGGAACAAAATTTTTAAAAGATCTTAATAGGCTTGCGCATTGGCTGAAAACAACAGAATGGAAATGGAAAATGGAATGGGTAGTACGGTACTTTTCAAATACTGTACTTGAAAGATAGTCATAAAGAGGAGGGACAGGATCTGTTCTCCATCATCCTACAGTACAGGCAGGACACATAATAGTGCACTCAACGTACAGGAAGGCTGAACATCAGAAAAAACTTAACTGTTAGAGCAGTATGACGATGAAACCAATTGTCTTGGGAGGTGGTGAGCATTCTAGTGCTGGAAGCATTCAGGAAAATAACTGGACAACCTTCTCTTAGATCTGCTTAGATTTGGATTCTTATGATTCTATGAAGTGTTGTCGGAAGACAGAACCAATGTGAGGGTACATAATTGTTAATTATTAGAAAATGCTAGACTATATTTTTCTCTGTCTATTGGCTAATGGTTGGTAATATACTGTACTGAAATTTGAAATGTAAGAGAAATCCCCACATCCCATTAGTTGTATACAGTAATTTATTCTGGTGTTGCTAATCATGGCAGAAGATCAAGGATCTATGCCGGGGATTTCCAACCTATGGTCTGCAGGCCAACCCTGGCCCGCAACACCATTCCATCCAGCCCATCGCCATCTCCCCCGCATCCAGAAGTGGAAGCAGGCACATTTACATCAGCTGTAAAACATGGCCACGCATGCCCAAATGCACCAGTGACTGATGTAAACATGGAAGTGGGTGCATATATGTCAGCTGTAAATGTGCCTGCTTCCATGGGCGTGGTCTGGTCTGGTCAGCTGTTCTGGGGACGTGGTCTGGCATATAGCGCAAAAAGTTTGGCCACCCCTGATCTATGCAAAGCACCAGAAACCTTCACCCAGGGGCTGCAAATCTTACTTGTACATCTCTGATATTTTAGTTGGCATTGATCTGATATTTTCAACCATATATACAAGCAGATGGACTAGAAACTTAATTGAAAAGAAAAAGAAAAATAGCTTAGGATTGATAGGATGTCCGATCAATACACTCCCATGGATTCTCTTTGACTTCTGGTTCTCATAAAGTTGTTCCAGACATCTCCCCTCCCCCCCCCCCCCCCAGTTCATCTGTTTTCATAACCATTTCTTTTCCTTCTGGTTACAGGTGGCAGGTGACAAAATCATTGCTACCAATATGGTGACTGGCTTGCCAAAGCAAACTCCTGGCAGTAATGGTGACATCATTGTCCGAACCAGCAAGCTGCTGATCCCTGTAACTTGTGAATTCCCTCGCCATTATACCATCTCAGAGGGCTACATCCCCAACATTAAGAATACACCACTGGAGATCATGAGCCGCAACCGGGGTGTCTTCCCCTTCACGCTTGAGATTTTCAAAGACAGCGACTTTGAAGAACCCTACCGGGATACTCTTCCAACCTTAAAACTCAGAGATTCTCTGTATTTTGGGATTGAGCCATTGGTGCACGTGAGTGGTCTGGAGAGTATGGTGGAGAGTTGTTTTGCAACCCCAACATCCAAGGATGATGAGTTCCTGAAATACTACTTAATTCAAGATGGGCAAGTGTTGTCACATGTCTTCCTGTGGTTTGATATTTAAAAGTGGAGCACTTTTTGCTGTCAGGATCTCCCACTGTATAGCACAGGGGTTCACAACATTTTCCCACCACAGACCAGACCTGCCCCCGACCCACAGCTGTGGAGGCCAGAGGCATGGTTGCTCCCAGTGGTTACTTTTTTTTCATCAGCAGTGGTGGTGGTGACAGGAATCACACAATTTTTCTGGCTTCTTAGACAGCCTCCGCCACTCGCCATGGAGGTGGGAGGGTTTTTGGAGTGTGTTCGCTCAGTTTTGGGAAATTTTCACTGTTTTTCTGCTGCTTTTTGGCAGCTAGAATGAGGTGGTTGGTGACTTCCTGGTTCCGTGCTGGGAGCCCAACTGCTGACATAAGTTCCGCCTAGCACCAGATGTGACCAACCGCCACGCTCTAGCTGCCTAAACACAGTGGAGAAGCAGCAGATAATTCCCAAAATGGAGTAAACATGCTCTGAAAAGCCTCTCGCCACCATGGGGAGCAGCGAAGGTTGTGCAAGAAGCCAGAAAAATTGTGTGATTCCCACTGCTGCCACCACCACCACCACTGTGGTAAGTGATGTTTTTGGACTTCTGGTGGTGGTGGGAGCTTCTGGAGGTACCGGGGTGGCCATGGTGGGCTAGATTAATGAGCTCCATGGGTTGGATTAGGCCTATAGGCCATAGGTTGCAAATGCCTGGCATAGCGTGTACAGAAGGTGCTGACTCTTTCCAACAGTCAAATGGCTTTAGGCAGACAAGGAAAGGATAGGCTGCTATTCAGGAGGATCACCCGCTGTCGTGCCTATCCCAACAAAACTACCCATTTCATAAGAAAGGGCCAGAGGGAGCCACTGGGAAAGCAAGTGGATGCTTTTCAACAGCATCTGAGGGGGGAGGCATCTTCCCTCTAATTACAGCAGTTGCTAATTAATTTGTTATCCACAGTTAGAAGCCATATATACTTCTGTGTAGGACAGCAGGTGACCCACCATTAGAGCAAGCATACAGTATTTAACTAATTAGTAGAATTACTCTCTTCCATGAATGGATTACCTCTTCAGGGCCAGAGAATGAGGTACTCTGCTCTTGTTTAATACTTCTTTGCAGAATAAGCCCAGTTCTGTGCTTTTCATACTGTTTGTTAATTTAAATGTCCGGGGGGGGGGGATCTTTAGGCACTCATACAGTTCAGGTTCCATGTAGCTAAGAGGTGGTGGTAATAAGAATAAGAATACAGTAGACCCCTGCATAGTGATTTTAATCCGTTCCATGGAGCTGATCGCTATGTGATTTTCATCGTTGTACAATCTTCCCTATGGGAAAATCTGTATAACAATTTCCCCTATGGGAAAAACCATACAACAATGTTTAGCGCTATGCAGTTTTTCCCATTGGAAAATCATTGTACAGATTTTCCCATAGGAATGATCGCTATGCGGAATGGCTTTTTCCCCTCCAAGCCTCATCGCTATGCAATTTCATCACTGTATGGGGCAATTGCTATATGGGGTTCTACTGTAAGAATAAGGAGGAGGAGGAGGAGGAACTTCAATGAAGACTTCAATGAAGCTATGATAAGTAAAGTTAAGTTGAAATTAATTGTGGAATTTTTCAAGGTGACTCATTATCATCTTTGTTATTTGTGTTATCAATGCTGACAACTATTCTAAACAGAACAAACTGGATGTGAATTGGCTAAGAAAGGACTGAAGGTTTCACACTTGCTCTATGTGGATGATCTAAAATTGTTTGGAAAGACTAGAGCTGAATTAAATACACTACTGGAAACTACAAAGAACTTTAGTAATGACATCAGAATGTAATTTGGAATTGAAAAGTGTGCAACAATTACTATTAAGGCAGGCAAAATTGCATCAAAGCAATAACATCAGAAGAAGGATACAAATACCTAGGAGTTCTGGAAGCTTCTGACCTGCTACACAACCAAATGAAAAGAACTACTTCTATAAAATACATAAAGTGGGTCTGGAAAATATTGAGGTCAAAACTGAGTGGAGTCAATATCGTAAAGGCAATTAATACATGGGAAGTCCCTGTTATACCATATTCAGCTGGAATAATTGATTGAACCCAAATGGAATTAGACAACCTAGACCAAGAAACAAGGAAGCTAATGACTATGCATCATGCCCTGTATCCAAAAAGTGTTGTTGACTATTTGTACTTACCAAGAGTTGAGGGTGGCAGAGGATCCCTACAGGTGAAACAGGCAGTAGAGGAAGAAAAACATAGCTTGAATGACTACATTAAGAAAAGTGAAGAGCCTATGCTTCAGGAAGTGAACAAAGGAGGACTGTTGAAAACAGTGAAGAAGAAAGCTGAATATAGAAAGGAAAGGATAGAAAGTCAAGCTGCAAACTAGAAAAACAAGCCTATGCATGGTCAATATTTGAAAAACATAGAAGGCAATCCGACCCATAGCTGACATGGGGATAGTTAAGAGCAGGAGTTTTGAAGAAGGAAAAGGAAGGATTTATCTTGGCAGCCTAGGAACAAGTTTTGCCAACAAATTGCATGAAAACAAAAATACAGCATGTATCCAACAATAGCAAATGCCAGCTTTGTAATGAAAAGGATGAAACAGTAGACCATCTGTTTAGCAGATGCAGCAAAATTTCACAGACTGATTATATGCAACACGATAACAGGGTTGCAAAAATTATCAATTGGAAACTTTGCCAGAAGTTTGGATTTGAATGCAGTAAAAATCATTGGGAACATCAAGTAGAGAAAGTTCTCAAGTAGAAAATGAGAGAGTCAAGATCCTGTGCGACTTTAAAATTCAAACAGATAGACAATTGCCTCACAACACACCTGATATAAGCGTTGTGGAAAAGAAGAAGGTTTGGTTTATTGACATTGCTATACCAGGAGATGCAAAAACTGAAGACAAACAATTGTGAATTGCAAATTGAAGTTGAGCGTCTATGGCAGAAGTGTCTGTAGTTGTTCCCATAGTGATTGGAGCCCTTGGAGCAATACCTAAAAGGCTCACTAGATATTTGGAAATTTTGGACTTATTGAACTTGAACATCCTAACTCTCCAAAAAACAACTCTACTAGGAACTGCATATATACTCAGTCATTACCTTAACAGTTCTTAGGTCCTTGGTTAGGGCTTGAACTGTTAATTTTATTCAAGTCCTCGACTATGAATCAAATGGTTGATTTGTATCCAAGAAGAAGAAGAGGAGGAGGAAGTGGTAGTGGTAGTAGTACCAGAATTTCCCAGTCATGTCATTCCTCATAACTGGTTGTTGAACCAGAAGTAGGGAGATTCCTCACTGTGTCTCATTAACAGGGTCAGGACTCAATGATCTTTTCTAGCTTTGCAGTTCTATAATGATGATGATGATGATGATGATATTATTATTATTATTATTATTATTATTATTATTATTATTATTATTATTATTATTATTATTATTATTATTATTATTATTATTATTATTATTACAAGGCTCTGGTATCTTTATCTTTCTAGGGTATGTGGACAGCAAGCCTGTTGTTTCTCTTTTCCTGTAGGGGGTGCTCACACATTGCAAAATGGAGGCGTGATTTGAGAAAACGGATGCAAGGCTGAGTTTATAAATACTATACAGTTGTACCTCGCTTAAAGAGCATAATGCGTTCCACAGGATTGCTCTTTAAGCGAATTTGCTCTTTAAGTGAAACACCTTTGTAAATGACCAATTGTGGGGGGGATTGCAAACCCCGATTTATTTGTTAAGTGAGTTTTTGTTTGTTTTTATTTGTTAAGCGAGTTTTTGGTTGGTTTTATTTGTTAAGCGAAATGAACATTCAGAGAAAATTCTGCTCTTTATGCGAGTTACTCTTTAAGCGAGGTGCTCTTTATGTGAGGTTTGACTGTACCTCTTTTATGGCCAGTATTACATGGCACGTATTGCTAAATGCCATATGATTAGTCCAGTGTCAATACTAAAAAATACACCAAGGGCTATATTTTTGGAATTATATTTTTCAAATTCCCAAGTTGTGAAGTGGGATCCTGAATACACAGTGACTTGGAAATAAGTTCTGTTGAACTCAACAAGGTTTAACATTTGCTAAACATACTTGGGACCAGTGGCGAGCTCCAAAAAATTTTTACTACCACACTGTGGGCATGGGTATGGTGGGCGTGGCCAGGGGGAAAGCCCTGTGTTGCACCCAAATTAGGACTACTTTATTTCAAAACATGGATGGGCAGGGCCTGCCAGAATTTCTGCTACTGGTTCTGGCAAACTGGTGCAAACCTGCTGATGCCCACCACTGCTTGGGACTGAGCTATAAGCGTCAAAGCTGTAAAACAGTTCTAGACCTGCAAGATTACAATGATTGTTACCTCAAAATCTAAGCAGCAGATTTCTCTTATGATCAATCCCCCACCCCCCATTAACTCATAGTGCATATATCAGCTACTAGAGGCATGATGAAAAGCTTGGTTTTGCTGCCTGTTAGCAACAGCAAAATCAAATAATTTTGTCAATAGGCTGGGCAGGTCAACAGAGGGTGATATATTTTTTTTCTAGGCTCTGACCACAATGTAGGGTTTGTTGGCTTGGTAGGCTGAAGTTTCACAAGTTTTCTCCAAAGTTTCTTAGGAGTGGGGACTATGTAATGGCAATAATCCTACTCTCAGTTCATTTATGTTCACTTTTAACTTTATCCTGTTTTTAAAATAGCTCAGTTCTGTCTACATGTTTCTCCTCAAAAACAATCTGGGGAAATCAAACAGCATTTGTGATTGACCCAAGATAATCCAACAAGCTTTGTGGCTGGGACGCGGGGGAGACATTTGAGCCAGATTCTTCTTTTTCACCAGAGTTTGATACTCTAACCTAGGGATATCCAAACCTTTTGGACCATGGGCCAGTCACATGGTTGAGTGGGAAGTAAAATGTGCATGCACAAAACACTGCCGTAAACGACCCATGCCTGCCATAAACATGTTTTTGACAGCCTCGGGTCATTTATGACAGTGTTTTGTGCATGCAGTGCTGCATTTTACTTCCACTTCTGGGAGCATCAAGAGTGGAGCAGGCCAGATGATTTGGTGCCATAGGCTGGATCTGGCCCACAGGCCATAGTTTGGGCAGCCGTGTTCTAACTGCTGCACCACAAAGTATTTGTCACACATCAAATGTGCTTTGAATTTTATTTCCTTCACTGCCCAGGCACTTCACTCATTTGCTTTATCAATACGAGTTAGTCCCAACCTAGGTCCAGTTTTTGTTTTGTTTACTCTCTGATATGCTTACACAGACTAACACGGCTACTGCTTCAACATTTTCAACTACAGAAAATACAAAATGAAGTAGGGAGGAAAGTTGGCTTACAAGCGAGCAACGGGAAGGAAAGGGTGGTCTCAAGGACCTTGTGGCTTGGAAGAAGCCTTCCAACTTTAGTGGCGGATACAGGCCATACTTCCCCCCCCCCCTTCCAGACATCCAGTGTTAAGGGAGTCATGTGCAAACTTACTGGGTTTTTCAACATTCTTTCTAAATCTTACATGCAAGAACCCCAAGTGCAATCTTGGCTCATGGCTTCTCACACTAACCCTTTGCTAATTGTTTGGTCAAGAGATCTGCTTTTTTCTCTGTTGCAAAGCAAAGTAAAGCATCTGGAAGATCGCTTTTTCATGCCATGAACTAAGTGGTACCTTGTTTGGTCCATGCATTCATCTTGCTGTGTGGCATTTTGAATGTGGTGGTGATGGCTGTAGGGTTTAAAAAATGCATTCGGTAAAGAGGATCAACAGGATGTAGAAACTGGTACAAGTACCATACGACCTTTGCACAGATCCCTTATGTAGGGAAATGTTATACACATCGGTGATAGATACTGAATTATCTCCATGTTACTCTCCCCTCTCTTGCTAATAAATCAAGAAGGTGCATTCCAGTGGCAGTGATTACAGCCCTGGATACAGTTCTAGCCAATAAGCACTTTCCTTTCCTCCAGTACACCATGTACAAATAGTTCATCAGCTATTTTCTTATAGAATCTAAATATTGTATTAAAGGGTGCTCTATCCAGGAGAAGATCACATGCCACAGTAGTCAATGCCTGTTATTTTTTTCATTCTCTTTTCCTCTTTACAACGGCTTTTATAATAGTCAAAGTCCACATTCCTGAGATTAGATTGTTGGAGAAAAATGAGGGATGTAATTCACCACAAAACCAGATGTTTTTCTCTTTGTAAAGACTGGCTGCTGAGAAATAGCAGCAAAACGTACCCATTAATTCTGACATGTGGCATATTGATAGCCTCAGCATTGTGTCTATGGCTCCTCCAATCAAGGGAATGACGTTTTCAATCCCCAGTCTGTTTTCTTTGAATTAGTCTATACACACTATAACTCTGAAATAAGCAGAAACCCCATCATGTTGATTGAAACCCAAGAGAAAAGTAGATCATGGGTCAGAAACCTTGTCTAATTGATGAAAATGTTTCAAAGTAGCTGTTCGAATCATTCATTTGTTGGAATCATAAATCCTTAAATCTCAAGTTCAAATACAGTAAACATAAAAATTCTTAGGGTAGAGAAAAGAAAGAGCCATTAAGGCCTCTTCCCCCCCCCCCCCTTTTATGGCCTAACTGAGACAGTGCATTCTAAAGCATGCGCCCTGATTGCCTCAACTGTCTCCTCTTTTCAGATAGACTTTATTTTCCAGGTATTTGAATCAATTTTATAAAACGTATAAGGCAATAATCTATTGATAGCTACTAATCGTGATGGCTAAAGGAAAACTGTTCTCAATACCAATTTCTGGGGAACATGAACAAGAAAGCAACATAGCTATCCAGTTCTGCTTGTCCCATTGGGTCATCTGGTTGGCCACTCTGGGAACAGGATGCTGGACTAGGTTGGTCTTGTGACCTCCTCCAGTACAGTTCTTCTACCATTGTTTACAACAAAGCCTGTTTTACTGGAGCAGTGTGGAATGACAACTCTATATCCATCAAGGACTTCAAAGTATCTGTAAGACTCTAGTCCATCCAGCGGTGCCAAACATTTTGCACTGGGGGCCTGACCATGCCCCTGAAACAGCTGAGCAGGCCTGGCCATGCCCCAGGAGTGGCGCGGGCGTATTTGCACATGCTCAGGGGCATCCGGAATCACTCCCTGGAGTGGTTCTGGACATGCATGTACATTGCCGGGTGTGTCTCCTGTCCACATCCAGGAGTGATGAGGGTGCCGCAGGACTGATGAATTGGCACCGGGGGCCTTATCCAGCCCATGGGCCATAATTTGGGCACCCCACAGCACTTAGTGCATTCTCTGGGCAATTCACAAGTTAATTAGCATTTTGTCCCCAACATGCTGGGTACTCATTTTACCAACCTCAGAGGGATGGAAGGCTGAATCAACCTTGAGTCCTGGTCAGGATCAAACTTCCAACCTTTTGGCTGCAAGACAGCAGTTTACCCACTGTGGCACCAGGAAAAGTTATGTGATTGTGAAATACCTGCACTGTAATTTTAACTGTATTTAAAAAATGATGGGGGTGGGGTTTTCTATGATGCTGTGTATCTTTAGTTCTGAAATTTTGTTGGGGAAATCTGCCCAGTGTTCTTCATCCTCTCATATTCTGACGAATTTCATTATAATCCTTTCCTTCTCATCATGTTTCAATGATCTTGCGGGATTGATTCCATATTTGTTCAGGTAGATGGGATTTGCAAGATTTTCGGGGATTGGGTCAGGCTCTCTCAGTCAGCTTCAAGGGCCGGATGGCCATTTTGCCCTGCCTGCAGGATGGGGTGGCCACTTTGTCCCAACAGCTTCAGAGGGGTGGCCATTTTTTCCTGAATGCCCTTAGAGGAGTCATGGCCACATGAAATGGCACTTTGGGCCAGATCCGGCCCATGGACCTTAGGTTGGGAACTCCTGCTTTTAAATTTTGTTACTTTCTCTATCCCTCCATAGAAGAACAATGAATAAGTGGCATACAAATCTAATAAATGAATGAATAAGTTTAATTTGTCAAATTTCTGAAGTGGTTCACTTCCTAAGCCAGTTGACTATGTGACAAATTGACAGTAGAAAGAAGAGTCTTGATAGCCTTTGCAGTTGACATTTTGGTTCATTTCCAGTGATTGCAGGCACTGGAAATGAACCAAAACTGAGCAAACCTACTCCCACTAAAGAAGTGGTAGTCCCTGACAGAGACCAAGCAAAGTGTGGGTGGAAACATTATGGGGAAGAGTTTGTTCGTTCCAATGATTGTGTTATGTGATCATCAGAAAATGGAGCAAACGAGCTCAGCCCCCAGCAGACCAAAGAGCAGTCTAAATGCCCAACTGGTCACAACCTTAGTGAATTGGATTTTTAAGCCCACCAAAAGTTGATTAAATTATTAACTTTTTCCTGTTAACTTTCCCATCTCAGGATGAGAAAAACTCCTTCTCCTGTTGGAAAGAAATTCTAATATATGCTTGAGTCAGCTCTGTATTATCTGTGCATCACCACTCAAAAAGGTGAAGTGAGGATAAGGATGCAATATGTTAGCAAAACCCTCAGCTTGCAGGAGGAGTGGGTGTGGGTGTGCAAAGAGAGATACGAGGCGAGTGAAATCTGACAAAGGTCTTTCTTTGCTGTTTGGGGCTTTTCAAAATTTCTGGAAATGCTATTGTTCTGTCCTGTTTTCATGTCATTGCTGGTAGATGGCATACCATCACAGTCAAAGATACTAATAGCCAACCTTCCTCTCCTGTTCTCTCTGGGTATATTTGGTTGTTTCTGCTGTCTGGGAAAACCATTAACATTTCTCATTCTCTCTTTTTCCAGCTGTGTTTCGGATGAATCTGTGAAGCAATACACGTCGAAGGACCATCTTGCCAAGCACTTTCAGGTCCCAGTCTTCAAATTTGTGGGTAAAAACAACAAAGTGAGTGAAAAATTCAGAGCCGCTAGAGTGGCTTGTCTCTCTTAAGATCTACCCACAAAACACAGGCTATTAGTATAGCCATTATATGGCAGAATGGGGACCTTTTCTCTCTTACAAGCTACCATGAGAATCAAACGAGAGATGCGCTACCTTGTCTTTCTACCCACTCCTTGATGTTATTAGTGGTGGGTCTAGATACAGTCAAACCTCGCATAAAGAGCACCTCCCTTAAAGAGTAACTCGCTTAAAGAGCAGAATTTTCTCTGAATGTTCGCTTCGCTTAACAAATAAAACCAACCAAATACTCGCTTAACAAATAAATCAGGGTTCCCAATGCCCCCCACAATTGGTCATTTACAATGGTGTTTCACTTAAAGAGCAAACTCGCTTAAAGAGCAATCCTGTGGAACGCTTTATGCTCTTTAAGCAAGGTGCAACTGTATTTGGAAATGTTACCTTTTGGATTACAATGTCCAGAATCCCCCAGCTAACTGTAGTCTAGAAAAGTCACAGCTCTGGGTGGGACATGACCAAAAACAACAACAACAACAACCAATAAAATAATTCAGGAAATATATTTGGGGAAAATTGTACAAAACAACAACTTGAAATTTTGAGTCTCTTCCTAAGAAGTCCTTCTCTGACCTCCCTCCTTCTCTTTTTAGGAGAGCATAAAACCTCCGCAGGCTGCGGAGAATGGTAGAGGATAGGGGTGCCTGGCATGCAGTGGTCCATGGGGTCGCAAAGGGTCGGACCTGATTGTGCGACTGAACAACAACAAAATCTCATCTCATATATCAATGGATAAAATGGGGTTACTGGCACTGAAAAGGGAACAAAGATGTTGTTAGGCAGACATCTCTGGGAAATAAATGTTAGTGATGAGGCGTCATGACAGAAAAGGCCCTGCTCAAATGTTCTTTGTCTTCTTCTCTGGCTCAATGCATATCTTGATCCTCAGCTGACCTTTAAAGGATGAGATGCACAGTTTGAATGCTGAGTAACAGAGTGACACATATCCAGCTCTAGTCAGTTCTCAGATGCCATAAATCAGGTTTCCCAACCTTTGGCCCCCAGATGTTCTTGGACATCAATTCCCAGTAGCTCTGTTAAGCAGGTGTGCTGACGTGGGCTTCTGGTAATTGAAGTCCGAGACCACCCCGGAGCCCAAGGTTGGGAAACCCTGCTATAAATGATTGGGTGAATTGGTCCTTCTGCTGCTGCTGCTGCTGTATCTGAATCTGAATATAGGCAATCATCATGGTGATCAGCCATGAAGAGTGTCCTGAGAATATAATGCATTGGCCTTTCATCTGCCTTCCACACTGCAGCATGACATCTGTACCACTGATCCCATTCCATGAGCCACTTTCTGGTCCAAAGCCCTTTTGGCACGCAAAGTCCTCTTCAGCCCCATGCCAGTATTGATGAAGCTGCTGCTGCCCATCAAGATGGATTCAAGTTGGATTTAATCCACTTGAGGACCATCACCCTTCTCTGTGGACTTCAGCACCCAAGGCCGTTAGTCCTTAGGGTTGTAAGTTTAGTTAACCACTGCCTGACACTCAGCATTGAGTTGCTGGCTGTATGGTCTACTCTATTTCCATAGCAGGATAACCTGCCCAGACTGGCTGAACTGGTCCATTGTACCAATTTGTACCATTATGGTTTATCAGTTGACATCAAAACTTTGTAATGTCTGTTTCTGAATGGGTGTTTCACAAATGCAAGTCACCTGCTCATGTTGTAGTAACTTAAGTGACTGTTGAGCATATGTGGATTCATCTCAAGAACACATCTGTATTATGTTCCTGGATTTATGCCACTCTATTTCTCAGGGTTTATGAGAAGGGAATGAGAAGGAAACCAGACTGAGTTCTTCAGTGTCACATAAATATGCCATCAATTTCCTTAGGAATGGGATAACAATTCAGCTGAATACAGCTTTCCTTCAGCTGTAGCAGCTGAAGATGTGTGACCAGTTTATTTTGGCCCATGACTTTCAACTCTTATTCAGGAATATATGTAATAAAATTCTCATTTAATATGACACACAACCTGACAATATTTAAGTCACCTTGAGCAAAACTTTCTAAACTTTCAGATTTGATCAAATGAATTTCAATGCCATGAAGTGTTTATTATGCCCATATTTAATTTGCATATGCAAATAGATTAGGCCGTCTGGGGCAGAGGTCCTTGTGAATGGGTGTGTATGAAAAAACTCTCAGGGCAGCCTTTTCAGGCTCACTTAGAGGAGAAACCATTAAAGGTAGTCCAGAAATGGTTAACATCATCATTGCAAGAATGGGAGTCAAAACAGCTGCAGAACAAAATTAAGAACATGACACGTTCCAACCGTACAAAATTATTTATCTCCTTTTCAGTACTCAGCTTATAATTCACTGGTGCCAGGTTTCCCTTAATTCCTGCCAGAAGTCTAAGGAAACCTTGTGGCTGAGAGGCATTATGCCGCAGTGCTGGGTCAAAGCATTCTGCAGCCCAAAGCAATACCAGGATTGATGCACTCCCTCCCTTTCCCATGTATAGAAAACTGGTCAGACTGGCAGTGGATTCTTCTTTTGACATTGAAATTGGCATGATAGAGGACACAAAGCAGGCACATATCTCCTGAGGTAGCCGCTTCCTTGTGGTACATGATAGGACTGTCCCTGATAGGAAGCAGAGTGAAATATTTGTTGTTCAGAGAAATGCATGGAAGAGCTAGCCAAACCACTGTTGTACTTCATATTAACATATATACTTCTATATCTTTTCCTATTCAGGAGGTGTTCCTGCACTGCCGCGTCCTTGTTTGTGGAGTAACAGAAGAGAGGTCGCGATGTGCCCAGGGTTGCCACCGAAGGATGCGCAGGAGGGTTGAGATAGAGGAAAAGGACACTAGTCACATGATGAATCATATCCTGATTGGTGGCCCAATTACAATCGACCTGAATGAATAGCTGTCCCTTTGTGAATACTGTATTGGTATCCTACTAGCAGTCAGAATGTGGCCCAAAAATTATAAATGATCATTTTCTATTCTTCTCTGAGAGCTTGCCTTTTTCGAGGTCAATTAGATGTAATCTGCACCCCAATGTTATTTGATTTCTATAGTGAACTTTAATGAGTCACTTGTCACAGGACCAAAATGGTACCTACTTTAGTTAGAAAGCCAAATGTCATTATAGCTGACCTTGCCCTGCTTAGAAATGATAGATGTGTATCCACTGACAGTGGCAGGATTGGTCTGAATTCATTCCTAGAGGGAATGGTGACATTCACTCTCCCCTCGTTCTTAAGTATATTATGTAGATTTTAGTCATTAGGAGATCTGCTAGAAGAGTTCATAGCTAATGCTGTTTCACATTGAATTCCCCCTAGACCAGTGATGGTGAACCTTAGCACTCCAGGTGTTCTTGGACTTCAATTACCAGAAGCCCAAGTCAGCACTCCTGCTGATCAGGGCTTCTAGGAATTGAAGTTGAAGAACATCTGGAGTGCCAAGTTTTGCCATCATTACCCTAGATCATGCCCTTTTTCTCTCCTTTCTGTGGGGTTCTTGAGAGGGAGAAAACTGCATCCTAAAGCCCTGTCTGTCCTACATCAATGAACTGATTTAAGAAATTTGCAGTGTGCAACTGAAAAAACACATATCAGTTGCTGGTGGTTAGTGGTTAAAACTGCATATATTTTAACTTTCCTAAACATGTTGGCAGAAAGCCCAATGGAACGGGCTAATATTGCTATGGTGTCCCTTTCATTCTGTCATTCCACTCCTGATTTATAGAACATTTTCTTTTTATGTTGCTTTGAATAAATTACTCTTGCCCTGCTGTCTTGTCCTACCCCATGAGAAATAGAAAATGATGCTGCCATATGATGTACTTAGAAAACAATGAACCTACCAACCTTCACTCTCGACAGATGACACCTTGATCTTAGGATATCTTCTCATAGGAAATGAAAGCAAAGTATGATTTAATGATACAATGATGGAACAGGGTCAACAATGCAAGGCAAGATGCTGTAAAACTGTTGGATAATACAAACACTGTGACTGCCATGCAAAAAACAGCTCTGAGAACTCCAGAGAATCTAGAGACAGGGGTTGAGGTATAATTACTGCAGGATCTATTTAGAAAAGGAGTTTCAGTACTTTTTTAAATCACAGAGCAGTGGGCAAATGCCATGGCACTTCCATTTAAGATACGTGATAATTTGGTAAAAACCATGTGAACAGGTTGTGATCTGGAACATCCAAGAGATACATTTTGGAATAATAAGGATGTTTATACAGATATAGTTACAGTATATCACACGAAGCTGTAAAAATAACAGTGATTATAAGCAACTAGAAATGAGACTCATTAAGGTTACAGTATTGTCAATTTCTCATGTTATTTTGAACTCAATATGTAATTAGATTAAAAAAAATTTTGCAACTGCCTGTGTTTTGAAGGTTTTTTTAAAAAAAATGCAAGTACAGTATAACATTTTCTCTTGTTATGAAAGGGTGTGTGTGGCATATACTATGTTCCTCAAACTGAAATAATGCCTTAAGGGAAATAAAATTAATGACTATTTTAAAACCAGTAAAGAATGTGCTCTTTTCATTCTTCCTGTCCCTTTGTTCTAAGGCTAAATTCCCACAAACTCCCATTCTACACAGTCTTCAACAATCTGTGCTCCAGTTGTGAACTGCGATTTGCACCTTCTGAGAAGCTGTAGCAGAAGGAAGCAGCAGGGACAAGCAGTAGCTCCATCCAGTTCACATATTTGCTGCAGAGAGGGATTGTTGCCAGCGTCATCCCGCTGTGTCATGTCTGGAATATTCACACATCTCAGTCGCTCTTCACCAAGAGTTGTTGTTAAGTCAAGCAGATGCTCTGAAGCTGAGGAAAGTCAACAGATGGAACATGCAAGAGCACCAGGCCGCGGCAGCCTCCTGCTTTGCATTCATCTCTCAGTCAGTTTTACCTCATGACTTGCAATTAATACATCTCTGACTCTGTTGCAATGTGCCATTCCCTTACCTACACTGTTATCAAGATTGTAAAATTGCAGCCACGCCAAGGGCAGAAGAAAATTGAACCTCTTCTAATCAAGAGATGCATGAAGTGAGCGCTGTCATTGCCAGCCGGCTTGCTGCTCACCTCACAATTCCTCTCGTTCTTCTTCATTACAAAGGCAGGCATTTCTTTGGCTATTCATGAAGGGGCGACAGCCTAGTGTGCTGACAGTCCTGAATATTGTTTCTGCTATTGTTTCACATGCTGTAGCAGGAAAAAACAAAGAACAAAATATTAGAAATTATCACATATTTTAATCTCCCTATATCTTGTTCAGATGGATAATTTTCAAGGCTCAGGTTCAAGAGAAATCAAGTCTTATTTGCAACAGAAGTAAGCTGTACAGAGCACTGATTGGCTAGAATCTATGCCCTCATAGTACTGGAGTGTACTTTCTGATCCTTCATTTCTCACGAGCTGTACTCTTTTGGTTCTTGGATTGATAGCCTTATTTTCTATAAAATACTGCCATGATATATTGGTAATCAGCAAAAGACTAATTCCTGCCAGATCATTTGTCTTATTCCAATGGTTATTCCGTAGGTCATTGTGCCCTATCACATTGAGAAACAAACATTTGGATCAAATTTAGGATCTCCTGTTACTCTTGTTGTCAAAAGCAGCCTCTGCGTGTGTTATTATGTATTCTTCTTCTTCCGTGTCTAGGCCAGACGTGAAACTGTCAAAATGAAGGCACCTTTTGGTGAGTTCATTCTGCAGTTGCTTTCGCCAGACCCAGTATGAGAAAGATTAGCCAGCAACACAAGGTTGCCATTACCAGGGTACATCTGATTGTAGTTTAAGAATACAGTAGCACAATCTTTGAGGAGGCCCTTTCCTTGTATCCTGTTTTGTGTATGAGAGAGAGGAAGAGAGAGAAAACATTGGCGTCCTAGCAGTGTAGAAAGTGATGTACATAGTTATGTCCTCCATGTCATTTTCTAATTGGAAATTTCTTTTCCTTTAAATTATTCTTTGCCCTCAGTACATTACCTATATCTCCCCCCTCCCCCCAGGACAGCTTCATAATTACTTTAAATCAGGATAATTGTGCAGGAAGAACTGTTTAACCTTCCTTCCCCTTCACCACAACTTTCATCACATTCCTCCCACTCCTTGCTTCTAGTGCAGGGATTCTCAATCTGTGGCCCATGGCCTGGATGTGACCCATGGCACCATTTCATGTGGCCCCCCACTGCCTCCACCACACCAGAAAGTGCCATGTGGCGAAGGAAGGGCAAAATGGCTACCCAGCCCCCAAAGCTGTCTGAGGGAGCGTGACCTGATTCCTGGCTTTAAAAGGTTGAGAACTCCTGTTCTAGTGTGTAAAACTGGGGAAAGGAGATCTTGCTTAAGGATCTTCTACCATCTTTTGAAACCCTAAGTGGGAATAGATTTGACTAATTAAGGAGTTTCAGGCAGCACAATTATAAGCTACATAGTCTAATACATTTGTATGACACTTCACATAAGAGAGAACATTTTCTAGGAGAGAAATAGACGAGAGAAAAGAGGGTAATTCGTAGGAAAGGCTCTGAATGCAGCAACAGATAGGCTGTCTATACTGATTTATAGTCCAGTGATGGCGAACCCTGGCATTCCAGCTGTTCTTGAACTTCAATTCCCAGAAAACCAAGTTTCTGTGAATCCACTTGAATGGGTTTACTGTGCAAGACTTGGGCTTCTGGGAATTGAAGTCCAAGAACAGCTGGAATGCCAAGGTTATAGCCCATCATTTGGGTCAGCCAGTTGGGATGTTTTGGTCCACTCATGCTGTAGCCAAAGAAAAGCCATTTTGACATTTAATAGAACAAGAGTAAAACGTCTCCCCTCCCCAATTATCTGTGTACATCAGGGATTCTCAACCTGCAGCCCATGGGCTGGGATGTGGCCCGGGGCATCATTTCATGGGGGGGGGCACTCCCTCCACCACACCAGAAAGTGCCATCTGGTGGAGGAAGGGCAAAATGGCTGTCTGGCCCTTGAAGCTGTCTGAGGACTTGTGACCCGGACCCCAGATTAAAAAGAGAAATCCTAGTGTACATGTTATGTCACTCTCACCCCCTCCTACCTCCGCCTTGCTTCTAGGCATTTGTATATGTTACTTCCCATTGACCCCTGTTTCTAGAAGACAGGGGATCATCCTTAATGGCCCAGCCATCAAACTGGCTTAAGTCTTTGAAAGAAGAGCAGAGCTCAGGATGAGGTAACAATAGAGCATATAGTTGCTAGACTTGCCTTTTTGTTAATCTATAAAACTATCTGTACTCCTGAACAGTATCTGCTCTGGCCCTATGGAACCTTCTGCCACTTGAATTGCACCTCCAGGCAGAGTTGCTTCCCTTCAGGAAGGCGTTAAAAACGTGGCTATGCCAGCAGCCCTGCTGGCTTATTTAGCCAACCCGTGTGTCCTTATTTAGTCCCCCCAGGGTGTCCTTCTTTTTAAGGGGATTGGGGAGGTTTTATAAATGCTTTTAGATAGTTTTACAGTCTTTAGTTTTAATTAGTAATGGGTATAGGTTTTAATTGATGGTGTGAGCCACCCTGGGTCACATAGACGAAAAGGGTGGTTGTATAAATCTAATAAATAAATAAATAACCTACTTGTCTTTCTTTTCTTTACCCATCTCTTGAAGGAGAGGCCTTTTGCAAAAGAATTTTTAATAAAGCCTTTCTCTCTCCTAATTTTGGTGCATGTATTCCTTTTGTTACCCATAGCCACACAAGCTGCTATTTGCCCATTTTTGGCAACAATGTCTATACAGTACTGCACTCAGGCCAATTCACACCAATGTGCCTGATATTGAGGCCCCCATCTCAAAATGGGGCACATTACCCACTGTATGGTGTCTCATCCCCAGTGTACATAAATTCTGGGAATAGAATAAAATAGAGCAGTGCCACATTACAGCCAATCAGCTCTTACCCTAGTGTCTGCTGCTGCTAAGATTCAGCAGGTGGACTGAGGGTTAAAACTCAAGCATGGCTTTGCAGCTGATGGGGTTTCCCTCATCAGGTGCAAAGAGGCATTAGCCCTTACCCCCACCATTGATCAGAGTCCAATCATTGGGGATAGGTACATCCCCTAACAGGAGAAACCCCCATCAGCTGCAAAGTGCTGTTTTCCACCCCACCCAATGATCAGACCTCCTCTTTGGAACTGATAAGTTAGTACATTGTATTTCATCTGCTATATTACTTTGCAAACACAGGAGAAGATTGAAGGAACCTTTAACTGGCAGGCTTTGGAAAATTTCCTCAGCATCTGGAGACCTATACACATAGAAGTATTTTATAGTGTGGAAATTATGAGTCATTTCCCTTTTTAGACCTTCAGTCTGTTGCTGCTGCAGCCCCATCAAAGAAGCAAAATGCAATTTGGACGGGAGGAATGTGTTTGCTCCTCCCCTTGGCCTCAAGTGGTTTTTTAAAAGCCAGTGTGGTCAAGCCCTGAGTACCTCTGCTTTGAGGAGCAAATTTGATGAGCAGATCTAGGATACAAAAGAGTGAACGTGTAAGAAGGCAAATAACTCATAATTTCCACACTATAAAATACTTCTATGTGAATAAGTGTCTCAATGCAGTTTTCAAAGCCTGCCAGTATAATAATTTCATGTTAGAAATTATTCTGGGTTGAAAGGATTTTTGCAGAAGAAACTCTGCTCAGGGAATGCCCAAATGAGGCTCCTTTCATGTCCCCAAGAGCTGGGACAGAGACGGGCGCTCAATCCGTCATACAGTACCTGGGACTCAAACTGCTGATTTGCCAGCCTTTCAGCTAGCAAGGTGAGCTTCTTAACCACTGCCAGTTAAAGGTCCCTTCAACCTTCTCCTGTATTTGTTAATGAATATAGCAGATGAAATGAAAGGTACCAACTCATTCCAATATAGTGCTCATGCAAATTAGATTCAAGTTATGTGAAATTCGTATCACATCCTTTTGGAAAGGTCATAGTCAAAAATGCAATTTAGGATTGGCAAAAGGGCTGTGCAGGTATGCCTTTAAAACAACAATGACATACTTCTGTGCTACAGCACATAAATTTATTTATTTATTTATTTATTTAGATTTATATCACCGCCCACTCGCCGTGGCGACTCAGGGCGGTTTACAATCAGGAAAAAAAACAAAAAAAAAAACAATAACAACACACACACAACACAAACAGCTAAAATCCATCCCTCCTTCTGGCCAGAGGACGTTAGTCTTTTCCTTCCCTGGGCAGATAGGGCCCAGGATTAGGAAGTGGGAGCTTCCATCTAAAAACCTTAAAACTTTTAAAATTTAAAATTAAAATCTGAAAAAGATTAAAAACAGATTAAAAACACACCAGATGCTACAACTACTAATTTAAAAGTAGAGAAAGAGAGGGGCTCAGATCAACCAATGTGATGGGGTCATTATACCTTCCATACGCCATATCTGTCCTGCCAGCCATGTTTTTAGATTCTTCCTAAAGGGCAGCAACTCTGTCTGGAGATGTAGCTCCGTAGGCAGGAGGTTCCATAGGGTCAGAGCAGACACAGAGAAGGCCCTCCTTCTAGTGCCAGAGAGATGTGCATTTTATGTGGAACTTTGGTGGGGAGTGACTAAGGGTAGGAGGCGTTTCAATTTAAAAACAAAAATTAAGCATATTGATGATGATGAAGCAGCATTCTTGTGTCTCATGATCACATTCCGTATTAACTGTGACCCTTTGCAATTAGCTCATTCCTGGACAAAAAGATGATTTAGCATTTTCAGTTCTGTGAGTCTTTCAAAGTATGGCAACAACAGCCATTCTACATAAGATAACACTAGTAGGGCATTTGGGCTGCAGGAAGATCTCATACGCCCCAAGAGGTTGGCACAAATGCTTGTCTTAAACCCTAAGAATCCCCATCAATCCATGTAGACTAGGATGGATGGGCTAGAGCAGTGATTTCCAACCATTGGTTTCAGATTTCAATTCCCAGAAGCCTGAGTCAGTACGTTGGCTGATCAGTGCTTTTGGGAATTGACTAAGGCATCTGGGAATTGAAATCCAAAAACCAAAGGTTGGAAAACACTGGATTTGATTTAAGGGAAGATGTTGAGGTAGCCTCATGTAACCAATGCTGTTAAATGTAAAAACAATGCCTTCACATAAACCTTGGTAACCTCCACTGCTGTCCCCCATCCTGAGAGAAATAAGGACAGAAAGATAAATGGGGCATTCCAGAGTGATGGAGGAAAAATGTAGATGAGATATTTACAGAGACTGAACTACTGAGGCCTGCCACTATGATCCATTTCTTTGGGTTTTATTTTTTAGCAAAATCACACGTCTTTACACACTAAAGTGATACACATTTGATTATCCTGATGAAACAAGAAACCTAGGATGAGAATTCTGTCTTTCAGGAGTTTGTAGTGAGTCTGCCCCATTAGCTCTGAAGTGTGGACGTCCTCATTTATCTTAACTGTTATACTTAGGAAATGAATTACCGACCCTTTTCACCATCTAATTACTGAAGCTTGAACCAGACAGAGGAAAACGATGTGTGGGAGAGAAACGCCAGGCTCTGCTTGAACAGCACTGTTTGAAAACAACTCCATATGCATTAAATGCCCTCCTTCAGGTTTCATAAAAGAATGATGAGCCTCCTCAGAGAAATTGAACTCCTTTATCTTACTCTATGGTACACTCCGCATTTTTCAAAGAGGAGTGTGTCATTTCAACTCAATTGGATGGAAATGCTGTCTTTTTCTCCCCAGAAAACAATGAGGACTCTTAGAACAGTGGATGTTGCTGGACTCCAGCACCGATTCCCATGTTCCCCCCATGACAGCCAGTATGGACTTGGATGCTGGGTTTTGAAGTCCAAAAACATTTGGATATGCAAAATTTTGGACATGGTGCTGATAGTCTCTTTATCAATATTTCCAGCTCTTGTGAATATATCACCTGAATTAGCATCATCTGACAATCAGCAGCCAGTCTAGCTCTTCTTCATCTTGTTCTGCTGTATCTGAATCTGAATATTGGCAATCTTCATGGTGATCAGTCATGAAGACTGTCCTGAGAATATAACGCAGTGGCCTTTCATCTGTCTTCTGCGTCGCAGCATGACCCCCGTACCACTGATCCTGTTCTGTGAGTCACTTTCTGGTCCTCAGCCCTTTTGGCATGCAAAGTCCTCATCGGCCCCAGGCCAGAATTGATGAAGCTGCTGCCCTCCATCAAAATGAATTCAAGTGGGATTTAATCCACTTGAGGACCATCACCCTTCCCTGTGGACTTCCCTGTTAGTCCTCGGGTTGTTAAGTTAGTTAACTGCCACCTGACATTCGGCATTGAGTCGCTGGCAGTAGGGTTTACTCTATTACCATAGCAGGATAACCTGGCCAGACAAGCAGTTTAGCTCTTATTTCCTGCACTATCACAAAATTCTGGATTCATAAATGAATGGCTTGTAGGAAACATTCCCAGCCCACCCATTGCTCCTTTACAAGATTGTCTGGCAGTATCTTCCTGCGTGGCAAACTCACCTTCCACTTTGGAGACAAAACCAAGGCTCCGCTTAAGGTCTGAGCAGATGGACTGCAAACACCAACGGAACTTGGCATCACAGCGGTATTTGTTGGCACCGCAGGTGTCGTAACATATATCCAACTGGTTGCAGCACTTAGTCATGACTGGGATGCCCATATCCAGCTATACAGGGAAGAAAGAGTCCAGAACCACCATATTATTTCCCCAATTTCATTTCAGTTCCAAATGCAAATCTTTGCAACATTTTATTGCAAATGCATTAGCTGCAAACTGGGAACCTGCCTTATTTGGCGGTCCACCTTTGTTTTGAAAGCACAATATGCAAAGCAAGATTAAACAGTAGCTAAGCCTATTGTCTTAGTCTTGGGACCTATTGGTATTTCCTAAACTTTGCCTGTTGGTGGCTGTTGTGGAACTTACCCAAGAAATTACCCTTTGCTTTGCTCATCATTTCCTGTACCACTACAGAAGACCTGAGTGTGTGAATGAAGCAGCCATCCCAGCTTTCTTACTGTACCACCTCCTAGTAGGGCATAGACACTTTCTCTTTGCTTGATCATTGGTAAAAAAGATCAATAATACAGGGTTATAACTAGAGTAGAACAACAACCAGAGCTTTGTCCCTCCATGCCAGAATTTAGACGCTGACTGGGAGGCGGAAGGTCAGCAGTTTGATTCCCGAGTACTGCAGGACAGAATGAGCTCCCGTCTCTTTCCCAGCTCCTGCCAACCTAGCAGTTCGAAAGCAAGAAATTGCAAGTAGATAAATAGGGACCACTTCGATGGGAAGGTAACACATTCCATGCGTTCCGGTGTCTAGTCATGCCTGCCACATGACCATGGAAACGTCTGCAGAAGCAGACAGCGCTGGCTCTTTGGCTTAGAAACAGAGATGAGCACTGACCCCTAGAGTCGGATACGACTGGCTTTCGAGCAAGGGAAACCTTTACCTTTACTAGTGAGTATTAGAGAAACAAATGGCTATATCTCCTGGTTCTATTCACTTTTCTCTCTATATGTTTTTAGGGGATGGGGGTGGGGTCACATTCTGTGTCTCTTCCTTCCTGATGGGAGTTTGCATCCATGCAGCAGTCAGAGGGCACATGATCTGTTTGTTTGCTTGCCCTGCACAACCAGTTGGCACAGACAGGCAGACAGCTTGTACTATATCTGATAGCAAGAGTCAAGTGATTGTCGGTCAAACTTTGATCAGCACCCTCCCTCTTTTCAGACAACCAAAATGAGACAAAACAAAAAACTAAGCAATCACAACATTGCCAGCAAAACCAAGTACAGTACTGTATTTATTCCACACCACTAAATCAGTTTGGTTAGTTAATGATTTTAGCAGAAAATTGGTTGTTAGCAGTACATACACTTTCTGGTACCTTTAGACCCAAGAAATAGGAACTACAGCCATTGGGTTCTGGTGACTTGTAATTTGGTCTTGGTGTTGGTGCTTTCCCTGTAAGACAAGCAAAAAGAGGGTTGGAACTCATTCAGTTCATGTAGTCTTAGAAAAAATATCATTGTATAGAATCTAGTATTGAGTTGTTGAATAACAGGAAGGGTGTTTGGTTGGCCAGAAAGCAAAAATAAGAACTTGAAAAGCTTCTTCTGTGGAACAATTCCACAAATCCCCCAGCATTTGCATTTGCATTTGAATACATCTGCACATTTTTTTTAGTGGGGGTAAAGTAGATCACACTCTTTGTGCCATATCATAATATCAATTGTCTTAGATTAGAGTTACAAAATGTGAACTTTAGATAAACAACTTAAAACTCCAGTCAGACATTTAAATACTTTAGGTATTGCCACCTTGATTATTCCCTTGACTGTTTGGAAGATGTCAACTGTGGTATTTTATAAGACATAAACACCCAGGAATCAACTGCATGCCATTAAGTGTCACCTATAAAGTATTACCAGATATATTAAGTAGCACTGCACACTGCTAAATAAATAATGTGGCTCTTCTGTTTTCTGGCAGTGTTTAATGTTGCAGATTATGCTCCCATCAGAAATTCAGAAAGTCCCAGAAAGAGCCAGACTACATGCCATTTATGGGAGGGAGCAGCATGAAAAGAAATTTGGAACAACATAATATTCTACAGCTGCAACATTCAAGGGACATTATAGTTTTTTAAAAATTTGGCCTCTGCTGTACAGCTGAGATTTGAAAATACTGTTGTGTACAAAAGGAAAGGATAAATACCAGTTACAGGCAGAAATTGGCTTTTTCATTGCTCATTCAGTTGAGATAGGTTAAATATAGCAATTGCCTTCATGTCAGGGAAATAAGCTCTTAACTGCATCAGCAAAGGGAATATAAAAAGCAGCCAATTATCTGTCCTGGAAAGAAGAGATCAGACAGATAATTTATGATCTGGTTAGAGGCAACAAGCCTGTCAACAGGGCATGCAATAGTTAATTGTTTCATTTTTAAACAAAATTGTTTTATCACAGGCTTTTGTATATAGCAGTTTCAAAGAGTTGTCAAGCAGAGGCTAACAACAAGGACGCAGAGAGAAACAGAATAATAGTTTCCTTTTTTAGGCTACAGTTCTAAGAATACCATAGCCAGCATGATCAAAAGTAACTTTTCATATCTCTTTCTCCCTCACTTTCACTGCCTATCTGATTGACTGTTTATCTGTCAAAAGGGAGAGGATGTAGTGACAATAATTTAACAAGGAGCCCTTCTTTTTCTGACACAATCTACAAACAACTCTCCTGTTGTGCTATCTGAGTGTAGAAGAGTAATCACATAAGTATTCCTATCCACACTTGAGCAGGTTGCCCATTGCACAGCCAGTCCCATGCTGGCAGAAATCTTGTTAGTGTTGTGATCAGTTTCTGAAGGTGACCTGGATCAGGAGGTTTTTCCTATGCCCAGTCCAGTTCTGCCTGCACCCAAACCTGAGAATGTCCTGAACCAGGAATCTCAGCCTGCTTCTGGCTCAACTCTGTTTCACCAGGTAGATGACCTGTCAGAAGTCTGACTCTGACAGTGATCAGCTCTCAGTCAAGGAAAGATTCAGAAAGAAGCTGCACCTGAGATGCAACCAAGCTAGAACTAGTTACCAGAGAAGGCTCCCCATTGATAGCAATTAGCTGGGATGCTTTTAAGCAAGCTTATTGCAGTATTCCAGTGTCGGTACAATTCTTCAGTGCAAAGACCAATGACTTCGAATACCTCTTGAGATTGCCTGCCTAGACCCTGACCTGCCTGCCATGACCCTGACTTCTCTGTCAACCCTGATGATGCCCCTGGACATCCTTTAGACTAGATGCTTGCTTGAACTACCGGTAACCAGGTCTCAGCTTGCTCTTTGGACATTGTTATTTGGAATTTCCTTGAATAGACTCTCTCTGTGTAGTGCCGTTGTGTGGCAACCATGCCCGCTGGGGTAGGTCAGCACAATTTTGCAGCTCCATAGGTGTGAAGGCCTATGATGGACACTCATCTTTAAAAGTCCCTCTATCCATCCCCTCAGGTCTGAGGCTCCCAAGGGATCTCTTTTGACCTGGGGAAGACTTTGGAGCCTGGTAAGAAGCCTTTAATATTCTAAACCTACCACTGCTGGCAACAATCCTTGGACATTAAAGAAATGATCAAGTAATTATATTTAAAGACCTCTAAGAAGTTTTTCCAATGTCTACACCAATAGAGTGAGTGTGCAAGTGCATGTGCATGCACATGCACACCCCATTGCCTGACTCTTCAAAAAGTTTTGAAAGTGAGCAGATGGTTCCTGCTGCAAGAGGGAACAAAAAAGAAATGGAAATAGTAACCATGTTAGATGAAAGGGATAAAAAGGGGTAGAGTCAAGGGAGAGAAGGAGAAGAGAATGAACACAAAGAATGAGAATTGCTGATTGATCGACGAGAACGATCATCTGGAGTAGCAGGGTGATTGGGGGGAGAGAGAGATACGGTAATTTAACTCCATGCTAGGGAAAGAGCCCCGAAAACAGTTGAATGCTGGGAGAGGCAAAGAGCCACCAGTGGTTGGACAGGTAAAGGGGGGAGGACTTCTCGAGGGTGGAGAAGTTGAAAGACTTCTAATTCTGGATAGTTCTGCTACTATCTGCTAGCATTTTCCTTCCTCATTCTTCAATATGCTGCTATTGTAGAAAGTCAATAATAGCATAACAAGTTACACATATCTTTCCACACGCAAATAATGCCATTAAAAAGAACTCTGAATTTTTAGAAGGTTTTGCAATAAGATGCAGAACAGGTTTTTTGAAAGGAGATTTCCCCCACTCTGTCTAATTTTGCTGGCCATTTTATATTACTTCAGTTCTGAAGCAGACAATCAATACTTATCATGCCCCGAGCCCTGCTACTTTTTTTCACCCTTGGCAACTCTTTCTCCATTTGGTGGAGTTAAAACCAAAAATTTCAGTCTGACCAGTTTATTCTGCTACAGTAAGAGAGTAGACCATACTGCCAGCGACTCAATGCCGATCGTCAAGCAGCAGTTGACTGACATGACAGCCCTGAGAATTAATGGCCTTGCATGGCAAAGTCCACAGGGAAGAGTGATGGTCCCCAGGTGGATGAAATCTCACTTGAATCCATCTTGATGGAGAGCAGCAGCTTCATCAGTGCTGGCCTGTGGCTGATGAGGACTTTGTGTGCCAGGGGGCTCAGGACCAGAGGGCAACTCTCAGAACTGGATTGGTGGTGTGGGTGTCATGCTGTGATGCGGGAGGCAAATGGAAGACTACTGCATTACATTGTCTCCAGGAGAATCTTCATGGCTGATCGCCAATATTTGGAATCAGATATGACACTTGAAGAAGAAGAACCAAAAATAAAAATACCTTCTTGTTTTGCTACATAGAAACACTCTGAGCAGTTTTATAGTGGCAGTTGTTTGAGGAAGGCAGATGTGGGATGCAAGGTGAGATGGCAAAATAGTGCCTGAGACAGCTGAGCATCCCCAAGATGGCCTGTGGTCCTCAGTTGTGACGAAGGACAATTATAACACTATCTTTTCTTGAGGGCTGCATTTTGACTCAACTCCCAGTGTAGCCATCTTCTATGTATTCAGTGTCCAGGCATCTTATCCTTAGACAATAGCATGAAATTATTTTAATCCACTGTGACCAATGGCTAACACTGGCCATGAGATGGCTGAGATCTGTGTGACAAGACGGGTTGAACCTATAACATTTTGCATGTAAAACATGGGTTCTACCACAGGCCTAAGGCTCTTTCCTCATGCTCATGGTGTTATGGTAAACCTGTGGATGAGAACCAAGCAGTGAGAAGAATCTTACCTCTCCAAAACCTCCCTGGATTTCTGAGCAGATGTTGGGCTGGGCCAAAGTTTCCCCACCACTTGGTCTCCTAAGTGGCTAAGTGCACAGTGTGGTATGTTATTACTTGTCAAGTAGGAATGTGTATTGATTTTCTATTTATGCAATCAAAGAAAACAACAGAATAAAGAGTCCAGATACTGACTTATCTTCCAGGAGTATCCTAGCAATAACAATCTGCATGAATCACTCCTGCCTGGGTACAAACAGCAGTCTGATGAAATATTTGCCAGCTGCCAATCTACTTGCCAGCATGCCAAGGGCACGAGGAGAGCAAGGTGCCCTAATCTTTGTTGTCATGTTCAGGATCATGTCAGCAGAGTTTCCGCTACGATTGGGAAGAATGAGGTGGCCTGTTGCCATAGGAGGGAACAAAAAGAAAAAGTCAATGGCCACCATATTAGATAAAAATGAAATAGAAAGGGTAGAGTGGAAAGGCAAAGGAGAAGTGAAGGAACAGAAGAAAAGACTTTACTTCCAGCGAAGTCATCTTCTATGTGTTCAATGTACAGGCATCTTATCCTTAGGCTCTGGAGCAAAATCTATTTGGCCAGTGTGTAGTCTCAAATTAAGGCCTCACAGCCATGGAGGTTGGCAAAAGTATTTCCAGAGGAAAGCAGTAGTATCTTAGTGGTATATATAGCTGTATGTTAGCATCCTGGGGCTGCGGTAGTTGTTTATTATTATTATTATTATTATTATTATTATTATTATTATTATTATTATTATTATTATTATTATTATTATTATTATTATTATTCACATTTATATCCCATCCTCATCAAAAGACTCAGGGCAGCTTACAAGGCTTAACGGTTAAGATGCTGGTTTGATGACTGGAAGGTCATCTCTCTTGTTCTCTCTCGCTGTTTTATTATCGAAAGCTGTGAGGATTATGACACCTACAAAAGTCAAGACGAATAGTCATCAGTCACTCTAGGGGCTGGATAATGAACAGAGAGTTGATTAACAGTTTCAGGAGACTCCATTAGTACCAATTTCAGAGGCTAATGGAGTGTGAGAAGCAGTGTGAAAGCAAAATACATCTTTTTTTTGTCTCAGCAAAATGACAGGAAACAGACACAAAAGACAGAATCTTATTTACTTACTCATTTATGTAAGTGGAATCATAAAAGTGTTCTCCTCAACAGGTTCCTCTTTGTGTTTCCAATCTCACACTCCTGTGAAATTGTGCGTGCCGCCAATTATGAGAAAAATTACAAGATAGAAGCTGCTTGGAGAGGAAAAAAATGCCACACAATTGTCCTTATGAATACTGAAAAGGACAACTGGGTTTTGGCCAGACTATATTGCCTCCAAAGAGGTTGTGTATGTTTTCTTCTCTTCACCTTTCCACTTGCATATCATAAAGGAAATCTGGGATGAGTATAAATGGAGCCCTGTCCAGCTACCCTCCCCAGATTTGATATTTTTCAAGAATGGGGACTTAGGATTCAATCAGTTGGTGAGAAAGGTGTGGGTCAGATCACACCAAAAAAGAGTAACTTTGATAGGTGTGATCTCTCTTAAAGCAACCCTTACATCCATTAAGAAATTGCTCAAGTCTGGCCCTAAAAGAGTAGTAGGCTTACTGCTGGATCAAAAAGGCCCAGCTTGGGCACAGATCAGGGTCGGACCGTAGCACTACTCCTCATACGTTCCGATGGTTAGGAAATTGCTAGCACTGGACTGTGCTCCAAGCAACCCAAAATGCAAGCTGTAATGCCCCTGTAATCCTTTCTCCAGTCACCAATAATCCTACATAAACTGAAACCTACCATATATACTTGACTATAAGTCATCCCAAATATATGTCAAGGTACCTAATTTGGACTGCTCTAAAACTAGGGAAATAGATTGACCCAAGTATAAGTTGAGGGTGGAAAATGCAGCAGCTGTTAGTAAAATACATGAAAATATGGTAAAATTAATTAATTTAGACATTTGTGTGGATATGTTTTTGAGTTTTTACGTTAGTGTTAGTGCTCCCTCCCCCCTCCATTTTTTGAATTTATACCACTGTGTTTTTGGGACCCTCCAGATCATTGACCCGAGTATAAGTTGAGTCCCCTTTTTGGGTCTCATTTGGGGGGGGGGGGCTAAAAAACTAGACTTATACTCGAGTATATACAGTACATGACAATAAGTGGAAAAGGAGTCCACAAGTGCACAAACAGTCAATTTATGGAATCTTTTACATGGAGCACTTGTTCTCCAAAGAGCCTTTGATTATGTCAGGTGATATTGTTTTCATTCCAAACGACTTAAGGCTTGATCTGAAATTTTCAATGAGAGAATCAATGACTTTGCGTGTGATTCTGGCCCTTTCTGAAGACATGGTTTATTTTGCTTTCATTTATCCTAGATGACGGGGGGGGGGGGGGCTGCTTTGCAAATTTATTTTTTAGGAAGGCCAAATTAAAATTCCTTCCACTTTCTCTCTCCTCTTTGCTTTCTATCATGTGTGAGAACCCAATTGCTGACGCAGCCCATCTTTCCGCATTTCTTCCTTGCTGGTAAGAAGAGCACACTGTCTAGCATGAGGGTGAAGCTTGGATGTCCCTCCATCTTTCCTCATCTTTGCCTTTTATCTTAATTTTTCTTCAAGGAACTTAACAATCTGGACATTAAATGGGACAAGATTGGTACTTGCTTCCAAACATTGGCACAAGCTACGGGGAAGGGAGTAGAACTTTGCCCCTATCTGAGAGAAAGCCCTATGTCTCCTCTCCTCCCTCCACCTCCTCTTAAGACTTTGATCAGGCTGACTTCATGATTTCAACATCAGGCTGGTCTTACACACCTACTTCTTGGAAGATCTTGCCTGCTTCAGAGCAACACTAAGTCTGTAACTATAGATAAGGGTAAAGGTCACCCTTGTTTGAAAGCCATATCCGACTCTAGAGTTTGGTGGTCTCCATTTACAGCCAAAGAGCCAGTGCTGTCTACATCTGCAGACGTTTCTGTGGACATGTGGCAGGCATGACTAGCGTGGAGTGCATGGAATGCTGTTTACCTTCCCCACCAAAGTGCTGCCTATTTATCTACTTGCAATTTCTTGCTTTCGAACTGATAGGTTGGCAGGAGCGGGGACAGAGATGGAAGCTCATACCATCAAGCAGCACTTGGGTCTTGAACTGCTGACCTGCCAACCTTCCAGTCATCAAGTTCAGCATCCTAACCACTAAGTCATTGGTGTTAAAAAAATTAAAGAGAATTTGCAACCATGATTGTCACTGCACACAGCGCAAGCCCAACTGCAGTTCAAAAATGCTGCCAATACATACTTCTTCAAACTACACCATAGATTATACCACCCGCCAAGCCACTACTTGACTGGTTCTTTACTATTGATAGTGCCTGGGTGAAAGCAGCAGGGTCATTTGCCACTCAACCTGTGGTAAAAATGGAGCCCCTTGAGCTAACTCCCAGTCAAGAACAACTAGGGAGGCTTCCTAGCTAACTTGGCAAAAGTGGGGTAGTTGATGACATTGTTTGGCGGGAGGCAGCTCTAATGGTCCTGTTTTTACTGCATATCACAAACACAGCTGTCAATAGCAATGGGAAGTTTCCAAGAACTGGCCAGTTGGCAGGCAAGCAGCTGCAAGGAATCACATTAAAACAAAATGTGTGAAATGAGCAATTTTGCACATGTCCTCAAATGACTCGCTGTAAAAAGTTTTGCTGCAGATTATCTGCAAATGTATGTTTTGCTCAGTGTATATTCAGTTGGTCCTCACAAAAATTTTGGCAGAAGGTGTTTATAGGAATAATGAGGAGTTATCCATCAATTGCAGGTGAAATAGGGCTCTGGAGATTAGGTTGATGAGGGCAGTCTAAAATCCAGGAGCAATATGTCATTCAGAAAATCCAGAACAACAAAGAATAATTATTTTTATAGATTAGAAATCTCAGAATCCCTACTCAGCATAATAAATAGTCACATGAGCAATGAGGCATAATAGCTCAGCTGGTAGGGTCTAAAAAAAGTAATTTTTTTAAAGCTTGAGAGTAACTAAGACACATTACAACAACGTGATAGTTCAATAATTGAGATTTAAAATGATGAGAAAGGGGACAGCAAAGACCTGATAATGTTTATGTGAAAACTGCAAGCCAAAAATTGAATTTGCCTAAGGCAGGAGATGCAGTATAATAACAATAATATCACTTTATTATGGTCAACGACCAGCACAGTAAAATGAAGTGAATTTTTGTAATTTAAACGCTTAAAATTTAGCCAAAATGTATTACCCACAAACACATCAATTTAAATTAAAAATAGAATAAATTTAGTTTTCAAGATTTGTGATATAATAACCGCTACTACATTTGAACCAGGCGATGCAGAAAGCACTTCTTTGTGTCCCAGTAGATGTAGTGTTGGAAGAACAACTAGAGAGGCAGAGCTATTGACCTTTAAATTAAATTAAATTAAATTAAATTAAATTAAATTAAATTAAGGCCTAAAACGTGGCTGGCAGAGCAGGTATGGGGTGCTGCCAGTGGGGCAGGGGCCCCCCCTCAGTTTATATGAAAGGCTGTTAGGGTTTTAGTTTTAACTTATTGTGATTGTTGGGAGGGCATTTTAATGGCTTTTAAACATTAAATGTTTTTATGATTTGAGTATTTTTATGGGGATGTTTTTATATTTGAGTGATTTTTATGGTGATTGTAAGCTGACCAGAGTCACTTCGGCAAGGGGGCGGTGATAGAAATCCAATAAAATAAAATAAATAATTATAGACTGTCTGTTAGTTTATTAACAGTTAGGAAAAATGATTGATGACTGGTTGTGCTAGACAAAGGGTTTATAGATACCCTGGACTGCCAGAACAACAAAAGTAGGTTCTACATTAAATCAAGCCAAAATCAAGTTGAAGTTAAGATGACTAAAGTGAGACTATCATATTTTGGATATACTGTATAATTTAAAGATCAGACTCACTAAAAAAAAACCAATAAAATTAGGAAAATGTGGAGGTAGTAGAACAAAAGAAAGTCTTAACATGAGGTGAATTAGCTCAATAAAGGAAAACACAACTTTAGTTTACAAGTCTTGAGCAAAGGGTTAATGATGGGACATTTTGAAGATTACTAATTCATCATAGTGCCATAAACTAGAATGACTTGACAGCACATAACAACAAACATACAATCAGCCAATGCTCTACAAATCAACTTCAGGCCAGCCCTGACTGGAAGACAAAGAAACTGCAGGAGGACTCACCATATCGGCATCTGTATTGACAGACTCCATTCTTCCCGCCTAATAGCTCGGAGACAAAATCTAAATAGCCTGTAACTGTTTCAAAGCTTCCCCGGATGGCCCCAATCCCCCAGTCCGAGATAGAGCTTTCCTCTGGCAATACAGACTGTTGGGTGGCATGACTTGGCATTGCCTCATCCGTACATTTCCCAATGGCCAGGGAGAAGCACACGATTAGCACACTGAGGATGGACTTCATATTGAAGCTAGGCCAAAGAGATACGAACCCTGAGGAGAGGAAATGAAGGTAAGGCACTGCAACAGGACAGTGAGAAGAAATGAACTGTTTTGAATGTGCTGCTTATGTACACCCCTCTCTGCGTTGGACTTTAAACACTGTTCAGGTAATAGAGGTGAGGTCACTGCAAACCAGGCAGCACAAAGTTCAGATACTTCGGTCCAAGTGTAACTCAATGATCGGAGGATGTTGGCCAGTATTCATGGCTTTCTGCATTAGTACGCACACACACCACACACACACCACACCACACCTCCTTAGTTAGTCCCAGTTTACACAGTTATACATTTGGAAGTTTAGCTACGGCAGTAGCCAGGGTGTGGTGGTGGGGATTAGCCTCCCTCCCCCCAGCTAACAACCTGCCCCCTGGGCAAAGCTCCAATGGTGTTTGTTTGTTTGTTTGTTCCCCCTCCTGAAAAAATATTCGCCTGCCCCCCATCTAGAATCCTGGCTATGGCCCTGAGTCTAACATGACAGGATTGCAAAGGTAAATTATCCAATCATATAGGAAGAGGATGGATACTATTGGGGACTCTTAAAACTCTATGAGCCTGATCCTGTATGGCTCACCAATTATTGCCAGATTGCAACCCTCATGATTCCTGGGGTTAAGGCTGATAGAAACTGCAGTCCTACAACATCAGGACTATGACACACAGCCCACTTTTACTTCAGAGGAAACACATCTCCTTGCAACCTCCACACCTATTTTCCCCCAAATATAACTACAGTACCTGGGTTTCAGTTTCGCTGAATTTCTTATTTCCCTGACTCCAGCTCTGCTTCAATCTCCATTTTAAAATGCTGCTTCTTACACACCTTGTTTATACGCAGATTTCACGTTTCAGGGAGTCTCTTGGAGAAGCCTAGAGTAGAAAAATGGCTTCAGTTAAAAATGTCTGTGCTGAACCACAGACATGTATCTGGCACTTTTAACCTGGAAGAAACTGATTTTATTTGCTTGTAAAGTGTAGCTGGGTTAGCCATACACCACCCAAAAAAATGTATTGCACCTGGAAAGAAAACCCAAACCCTTGTAATTCTGTACAAATCAAAAGCAGGCATCAGCTGAGTTGAGTGGGACATCAGCAGTTCCTCTTATTATTTATTTATTTATTCATTCATTCATTCATTCATATACTCACCGGAGTGACTCACGGTGGTTAACATGTCATAAAAGCATACTAAAACATTTTCACTGAAGTTTTGGCTCCCAGTCTAAGACCAGTGGCTGGGGACTTCAGATCATTTTGTTTGTTTGTTTGTTTGTTTGTTTGTTTGTTTGTTTGTTTGTTTGTTTGTTTGTTTGTTTGTTTAAGCTAACTTTTATGCCGCCCTCCTCAAAAAGACCCAGGGCGGCTAACACAACTCTCAACACCTAAAACACAACAAAAACATAATATGAAATTAAAATTAAAAGATTAAAAAAAAACCAAGACAAACAGAGAGAGGGGGATCAAATGAGCCAACAGACTGGGGTAGCATCTTCTTCTTTCATGTCTAGGTCAGACTTTAAACTACAAAAATGAAACCACCTTTTGATGAAGTCATTCCACAATTCCTTTCACCTGACCCAGTGTGAGAAAGACTAGCCAGCACAAGGTTACCATTGCCCAAGGTATGCCCAATTGTGGTTCAAAAATACCACAATCTTCAAGGAGGCTTTTTTTGTGTGTGTGTACCCTAGGACCTCAGATAATATCTCAGGAGGCTGGCCCTTTGTAATAAGTCCAAAATAAGGTATGTTTGTACAAGAGTCAAAGATAGAAAATGTGGATTTTCTGTACTACCTCCTAAACAAATATTGGCCAGAATTCTGCTAACAATTTATGTCTGCATAAGGAAATCACATACAACTTGGTGACAATTTCCAAACTCTTGTCCCTAATGAGATGCTGGTTTGACCAATCATGTGGATAGGCCCAGACCCAAGCTCACACCTAACACTTTGTTATGGAGCAGCAGTTTGCTTCTAAGCATTGCAAATGTGTATCTCCAGCAGGATTTTGGCTACTGAGTGTGCAACACCAAATTCTGATGAGAATTTGACAGAAGAGAAGTCACAAGCCACGCCCCTTATTAATTTATTACATAGGGTTCAGCTTTCTGCTGAGCCAGAGTCCTGAGGCGAGTTGTGAATGAGCAATAGAAATGGGTGTGCTGGCTTTAAAACCGCAACACATAATAAAAAAAACAATGTTCACTTCTTTTTACTCCTCAATAATTGTTTTTTCTCTCACATCCAGAGAAGCACAGCAGGTTCCCTGAGAGTCAGATGGTACCCTGAAAAAATGTCAACAGGTATGTAGAATGATAGCCTATATAAATGACGGCAAACCTTGGCACTCCAGGTGTTCTTGGATTTCAATTACCAGAAGTCCAAAACAGCGATCCTGCTGATCATGGCTTCTAGGAATTGAAGTTCAAGAACATCTGGTGTGCCAAGGTTCACCATCACTGGCCTATATGGACAAGTGATGTACTAAAATTATAAGCTTTTATGAAGTGCAGCCCCAAGCAATGTGCTACAACCAGTCTTGTTAAGTCCTTAAAGTTGGCACAAAATGCTATTTTGACTCCTTTCTCAAGTTTGGCTAAGGAGGATACATCACTTGCTTTATCTCTGCAAGGCATGCCATATCCTTGACATGCCTCAATGAACTTCATCAGTCTTCAGCCATGACAGCATGTCAAGACGTTTGTTTGCAGAGATTTCCTTATATTTGTGCCTCCAAATGTCACAAAGCATCAGGCCTATGATTACTCCCTCGACACATCACTTATCTGGTCCAATTCTTGTTCAAGGGGAAGTTATGTATTCCCACACCATCTGAAGACCTGATAGTTTGTCTCCTGAGATGAAGCTGCAAACGATAACATGAAACCACCACCACCACCACCACCAAGTCAAGATATTTAGTTGCCGAAATAAGTTTTGCTATTTTGGCACATGAGGCAAAGAATCCCCAAAACACTTATTCTCCATCCTGGGAGGAAGAACTACAAATGAAATAATTAATAGTTTAGTCCCCTTTCTTGACACTCCAGATCTGCTGCCTAAGGAGGCTGGCTTACTCTCTGGAATTGTGGGGATGGCCTGGACCACAAGCCCAGCTGGCAGTTATAGACTGGTCACAAATGACTCCATGCACACATACGTTTTTGCGGCAATACAATCTGTGTATTTCCACCCAGCCTTTTGGTCTGAACAATTCCTGAGATGGCTCACTTGAAAATGATAGAATAGACTTTCAGCCCTTTAAGCCCATTCAGTTAAAAGCAGAGGTTTGAAAAGGTCAGTCTTTGCAGTATGACTCCACAAATTCCCAATTGATGGCCATGCTAGCTGGGGTGATGTAGTCCAAAAAGGTAACTTTTCGCTGCTCTAATCAGGAGGAACAATGACCGCAGGAGTAGTAAAAGAATATCCCCAGATACCTGACAACAATTCTTTCTTCTCAGAGCTTTTGTGAAATACATCGTCCCTGTTGTCATTGATGGGCCTCATTTCATTTGTCAGGCATACCTCTCTGCAGGGAAAATGTTGTAAGGGGAGAAACACGCATTTGCCTTAACGTGCGATTTGATCTTTGTTTCTCAGTGCTCCTCTGTATAGAAAACCAATCACTTATATGATTGTTCCTTCATATTTAGCCAGTGGAAAAGACTCACAAATAAATAGTGTATATTGAGAAACTTAGAGTGCTGCAGAGGAGATTGGACAACTTCCCATCTACCTAAACCAGCCTGATCTGTGTAAAGCTGCAATCTAATAATCACATGTTCACAAGACTGATTTTGAGAAACTTTCCCCAGCTAGGAAAATAGGTTTTTTCCCTCTCTCCTGCTGGAACACGATCGAGGGAAGATTGAAGCTGGTATTCTTTGCATTTGTTGGACAATTTAATTTGAGTACAACAGGGATTGGTTGCCATGACCTCATTTAGCAGCCTCAGATGATGGTCAAACAAGGCTGTGAACTACCTGTTTGTCAATCTCATCATTTTTGTAAAAATCCATTCAGAATATTACTCTAAAGAAATATTTGCTGTTCTTCTGTGCCATTAAGTCAGAACTGACTTATAGCAATCTTAATAGGACTTTCAAGGTATGTGAGATATTTAAGTTGTGGTTTTACCAGCACCACATACACACCCCAGTAAGTTTCCATAGCTAAACAGGTATTTGAACCCAGGGTCCCTGAGTTCTAGTCCATTGCTCTATCCACTACACCAATCTGGGTTTTTCAAATAAATCTATCTGGGTGTTATTAATTGACTCTGCATAGGCCTATGTTCCCACATTTCTAGTTCACTCTACTATAATACTCTTAGGTTAGATGGGAAAGATGCTTTTCACTTTGGAAAGGGGAACTGTTCATTCAGATGTGTGCTCTGAAAGTGGCATACCAATTAACCTTTTTAACCCTCAAATTATTTGGAACTGTTTGGAAATGTTACTTCTGAGTCATGATGGAAGTTCCCCACCCCTGCTAGGTGAGACAGAGCATTCTCAGGGCGCAGGGACTTGAGTGGTCTAACTAGGCAGTGTTGCCCATCTCTTGTCAATAATGTTGGGCTAGGACTAAAACTCCACAAAAGTGTCGTCCATCGGCTCCCTTGGGCAAGGTGAAAGCGGAGGACACACATCATCGTCCACCTAACCAGTGGGTGACGTGATATTCAAATGGCTAAAAAAAAAAGCACGCAGATGGACTTTTCATGTCCATTTGCATGTGTGGAACATCATCACAGAGACAGTCACCGGTGCGTGGACTCCTTGCTGAGTAACGACTCCAAGGTATCCAAGGATGGAAGTTGCAGGCTGGCGGTATCTGGAGCCCCACGTATTGCCCATCCCTATTTTAACTCCCTGTGGCAACGAGAGCCTGTTTTTGCCTAATGCTAAAGAGTGACACCCTTGTTTTCTTTCTCTTTTCTGCAGGCCCACCAAGACAGAGCAAAAATGATACTCTTTTAACGGATGGACTTGAGCTTCTGAGTGGTTGCAAGTTAGCACTTTTGGAATGCCTCATGAAAGATTGTGCAAAACATAACATTAGAGTGGACTTGATAAAAGCCTCCCTCTTCATACATTATCTGAACACCCCTCCCTATCTTCCTATTTATTAATATATTGCCATTTCAAGCTGAACGATAAGATAAATTTGCCCTATGCACTGCAAGATGATGAATGCCTCTTTTCCTTGCACTCCTTTTTTTTCAGTTTAAGGATAGGTTGTATAGCAAACACTGAGAAGGAGGAAAGTGGGTTGAAGAGTCACATTTTTCACCCAGCTTTGCTACAAGGAGGAAATGAAGAACTCTTAGCTGAATCAACTCTCTGTGTCCAGAACAGTTCTGGGGTGTAATTGCATCTGGTACATCTTCCAGCTCTTCATTTAGATCCACATCTCTGCTTTATGTGAATGGAATTGAAAGCCCCAGATAGCTATTACTAAAGATAATAACAGAGATTGGAAATGGTACTCTCCTCACCCATTTTAAAATAATTAACTCCCTTAATCTTCCAGCCAAGATACCCTGGGCTGCCAGAAAGATAAATAATGTGGATCCTTGGAGCAAATTAAGCCTGAACTATCTTCTGGTGGCAAAAATGATGAAACTGGCACTGCCATACTTTGGGCATGTCATGAGATGGCGATACTCTATGGAAAAGACAATCATGCTGGGAAAGGTGGAAGGCTCAAGAAAACCAAAAGACCACATGTGAGATAGATCGACTCTGTGAGGGAAACCACAGTATGAGTTTGCAACAGCTGAGCATAGCTGTTGAGGACATGGAGATCTCTAATTCATAGTCACTTAGATCCAACTTGACATCATGTAACAACCACAACATCCATCCAGCAAGTGTAGCCAGTGGGTATGCAAGTTAGGGCATTCTGGGAGATGAAATCTAAAACTCAAAACACTTCCAGTTGGGGAACACGTATATTTCTTTGCAAGCCTATCCTCTTTGCACTGAACTGTGATAAGAAAATACAGTAAAACCCTGGTTTATGATTTTAGACTGTTCCAACAGTTTTGTCGGAAACTGGATCAATCGTAAACTGAAGCACATTTTCCAATGGGGATGCATTGAAAATAAAAAATTCTGATCTCAAAAAAAAAAAAAACCTGCACCAAAAATGCCATATGTGTGATAAAGGGGAATATAAATGAGAAAGCTAAGCTTCCTACGCTTCTTCCTCAAGGTCAGAGTCAGGGGATGAACAGGAGTAATTGTCCAGCCACTAGGGTTGGCCTCATCCAGGGCTCCCCTGCTGAAGACACTGCAGTTGGGTGAGGTGAACCACTCACCTCTCCCTGTCTTCTGCGGCCAGGTTGACATGGCAAGGGGGGAAGAGGTGATTGCAGCGGGGTGACCTTGCCTTATGTGTTCACAGTGCCTCTTCCAGAGCCATTGCTAAAGCATGTGATTTAAAAGACACCCTGCGCTTTAGCGTTGACTCCAAAATAGGCACTGTAAATGCGCAAGGCAAGGTTGCCCTGCTGTGATTGTGCTACCCAGAGTCCAAAATGGCTGCGGGTGGTCTTATATCCCCCCCCCCCGATACAATGCACTCTAGGGAATTCCCACATGTAATCTGGAAAAACCTTGTGAATCAGGACGTTATTTCCAATGAATCTGCTGTCATAAACTGCGGCAAACGTAAACCAGGGTGTTCATAAGCTGGGGTTTTACTGTAATGGGGTTTGATCATTCTTTTCTTCCATTACCTCAGAAACATATTGTAGGTCATGTAAAATGTCCAAGCCTGCCATTGTTTCCATTGATTGTCTTTCTCAAAGAGTAAGAGTGGGACATTGGCCTTCATGTACCTTTTAGTCAGTCTCATAACTGGTTCAGTGTATATGGGCATCTGTATCCTTCCTGCTTCCTTCAAAATGTTAGGAGCATCATAAGTAAGGACTGACTGTCCACAGCAATCCTATGTTAGGTAAAAGTAAAGGTCACCCTTGCTCGAAAGTCAGTTGTATCTGACTCTAGGGTTTGGTGCTCATCTCAATTTATAGCCAAAAAGCTAGCGCCGTCTGTGTTTGCAGACGTTTCTGTAGACATGTGCAGGCATGCCTAGACACATGGAATGCTGTTTACCTTCCCACCGAAGTGGTACCTATTTATCTACTTGCAATTTCTTGCTTTTGAATTGCTAGGTTGGCAGGAGCTGAGACAGAGACAGAAGCTCACTCCATCATGCAGCACTTGGGTCTCGAACTGCTGGCCTGCTGACCTACCAGTCTTCAGTTCAGTGCCTTAACCACTAACCCACCGTATTCCCTCACCTATGGCTACGTTGTGGTCCATTGACAGCACAGTGAAATGCGATCTATTCCTATACAACCACACAAGGTGGAGCTAATCACAATCCATCCTGGTCCTTTTCATTGGACCTTTTTGTTACATTGGACCTTCTTGGATCACCAGCAGGGCCTGCTGTGAGTTGGGGTGGATAGCTTTAGTTCAGTTTCTAGTGCGAGAGGCAATTTGTTAGTCATGATGGTTTTAAAGTAAACCAGCATCTTTTTCTGTCTGAGAGCCATATACAGACATAAATAAGCTTTCACTTCTCAGCCTAAGAAGAAGAGGTAGTGCACTTAAAGAGAGATGCATTCCAAAAGCCAAGGGTAGTTGCAACCATATTCATCCACTAAAAAAACAAATCTCTCACATAAACATGCTCCCAGTTACACAGCTGGCTATTTGTACAATTTGGCCTTTTATTCATACACTACTTTTCCATAGCAGACTATGGCAAAAGTAGATCACAGTGCACTTCGTTTGCCAATATGTATCACATTTCAGGGGTGGACACTGGAGACCCTTTATAATACATTAATAAAAGTAAAGCAATCATACTTGTATACCACCCCATAGTGCTTAGTGCACTCTCTGGCTGGTTCACAAGTTAATTAGCATTTTGCCCCCAACATGATGGGTACTCATTTTACCAACCTTGGAAGGATGGAAGGCTGAGTCAGTCTTGAGCCTTGGTCAGGATTGAACTCACAACCTTTTGGTTGCAGGACAGCAGTTTAACCACTGTGCCACCAGGGCATAATAACCACAGGAATAATTCAATATAACATAATAATCAAAGCTTGATGCAGAAATACAAAACCAAACCAAAGCACAGGTCACTACTAACTTTCTGCTACCGGTAAGTTGAGGGCCAAGGGTTTTGGTAGCCTGGTTTACATACAATGGACTCTTCTAACTGGGGTGGGTAACTTCAGAGGGCCAGTGGGTCAACCCTCCCTTCCCAAGATGTTCTGTGAGACCCACCAGTTCCATATTTATGGGGGGGAATCCTGAATGTCGCTGAAAAACCATTTTGGGGGGTGTTAGTGAGTTGTTGGGGGGGCTTTTTGTCATGTTTATTCATTGCAAAGCCACTACCTTTTTTCTGGAGGCTCCTGGCAGAGAAAATAATTTATTAAGCAGATTCCTCCCATTCTCTAAAGTATGGGAATATTTGTGACTGTACAAATAGCCAGGGGTGTAGCACTTCGCCCATCTCTGAGATAGATGGCTGGAGTACACAGAAAGAGCCTGCTCAAAAATTGTGGTCTTTTTGAACCATAATCAGGCATACCCTGGTAACGGCTACCTTGTGTTTCCGGCTAATCTTTCTCACACTAGATCAGGTGAAAGGAACTGCAGAATGAACCCACCAAAAGGTGCCTTCATTTTGGTAGTTTCACGTCTGGCCTAGACACGGAAGAAGAACAGTTGGCCATTCTTGTGTGTCCCCCAGGAGAGTAACAGAAGAAAGATAAGGTCTAGGACCATACCATTTATCTGAGGGATAGGGCTTTTATATATATATTTTTAAAAGAACAAAAATAAAAAAAAACATTGTGAGCAGAGACAAGAAAAAGAGGAAACAAAGTGTTAACTCTGCTGGAAACTGAGTTGGATAACCACTAATGCATTTCTCACCAGATGTTGTTTGCATTTTAAATCTGCCTTGCCAGAGAAACAGCTTCTCTTTCCATTTGTTTATTTTTATTTATTTTGAAGTGTGATAGCACTGAATTGGACAATAAAAAAATAGAGTGGTCTGAGCAAAGGTGTTAAAAGAAGAGGGACACACACAGCCTAACTACTTACCTTTGGAGTTTAACTGAGATTTTGTAACAAAACTTGCCACCTAAAAAGACCCTATCTGAAAATCCTAGCCCACCAGCTCCCTCTGTTGACTGTATGCCCACAGTGTCTTTCAGAAGTCCTTCAGTTAACCAAATCCTGATGCCAAGGAAGACGTTCATATGTATTGCCCAAGGAGAAGTCACTTTGTTGCTGAATATGAGGTAGGAAAAATGTGCGTATGTGTGTACACTGAGGATCCAAAGTAGCCCTTTCCAATCCCACATTCATGTAATGTATTTGCCAAGTTAAATAGCTTCATATTACACCCTAGATACAAGGGCCACAGTGGCTTAGTGGTTAAGACACTAAGCTCAGTGACAAGAAGGTCGGCAGGTCAGTAGTTCGAGACCCAAGTACTGCGGGAAAGAGTGAGCTCCTGTTGTCCATTCCAGTTCCTGTCAACGTAGCAATTCGAAAGGAACAAATTGCAAGTAAGGAAAGGTAGCTGCATTCTGTGCACTCTGGTGTCAAGTCATGCCTGATGCATGACCATGGAAATGTATGCAGATGCAAACCGTGCTGGCTCTTTGCCTATAAGTGAAGATGAGCACCACATCCTAGAGTAGGACACAACTAGCTATTGAGCAAGGGAGACCTTTACCTTACTTTACCTTAACGCTTACACCCTAGATTAGACAGTGCATGATAAACCACTGCAGGACCCGCCTGGCCCAACGATGGTGTAGCCATCCCAGCAGAGTGGAGAGATCACCATACCACGTACACTTGGGATATTTTAAAACCAAAATTTAGCAGCAATGCAAATGGAGATAAGCGTCACACCCTACAGTCAGATAGGACTGTCTTTCAAGCAAGGACGACCTTTACCTTTTAGGTACCCTAAAAATAGGGTTTTTTAAAAAAGACTTTGTAGTTGTGTATAAACAAAACTTCATTTTGATATGCTGGCAAAATAATAACCAAATTAGGCATGTCTCTTCTGTGGTTATAGGCTAAGCTACACCCAATGCACTTCATACATTAATAAGGGAAAATAGGTTTGACCTTAGGAACATCATCCTGCATCCTGCACAGGCACTGTAGGGTGGAGGAAGCAACCTCAGAACTATAAAGCATGCCTCAGGAACATGAGAGCTATGCCTGCTTGTTGACTTTGGCGCAAGCCTCTCTCTCCACAGTAATTGTTTGTGGGTGGTGATCAGTGGAAGCAGAGGCTTTCAAAAGTCCTAGTTCCATGATGCCGAACCTTGACATTCCAGATGTTCTTGGACTTCAATTCCCAGAAGCCTGAGCCCCCATGAATCCACACGAAAGAGTTTACTGCGATTCATCCGCCCTACGCCACCCTCATCGCTCCTGGGAGCAGAAGTAAAACGCACCTGTATGGTTAAGGTTCTTCCAGGTTAACTCTTCCTTCGTACGGGCGGGTTTTACTTCCACTTCCAGGAGCAACGAGGGCAGCATGGGCCAGATGAATCACAGTAAACCCATTTGTGTGGATTCATGGGGGCTCTGGCTTCTGGGGATTGAAGTCCAAGAACATATGGAGTGCCAAGGTTCGCCATCACAGGCCTAGTTCTAATGATGCTTTGTTTGAAGATGCTGCAAGAAAGGTGGAGAGAATCCCACCATTTTAAGACCCTGATGGTGCAGTGTTTAAACTACAGTATTGCAGCCAAACATTGTGAGTTTGATCCTGATGGGATAGAAGATTGACTCAGCCTTCCATCCTTCCGAAGTCAGCAAAACGAGTATCCTGGATGATGGGGGCCAAAATGCTAATTACTCTGTGAACTGCCCAGAAGGGTACTAAGTGCTATGGGTGGTATATATGTGTAATTGCTATAAGGAATCAGGAACATGATATGTGACTAAAATGGCAACTCATTGGACATGCCCAATATTTTTAATAAAAGAAAAAAAACACAGACTAAGAAAGTTATCCCTTTTATATTCATTGCTGTTGTTTTTTAATCACTTCGGGGCGGGGGGGAGAGACTTAGAGAAGGAATGGTTTAATACAAGGATTTTCAACCTGTGTGCCAGATGCAGCCCACGGTGCAATTTCATGTGGGCCACCACCACACCAGGAAGTGCCATGTGGTGAAGGGCAAAATGACTGTCTGGCCCCTGAAGCTGTCTGAGGGAGCGCATCCCAGCCCCTGGGTTAAAATGGTTGAGAACTCCAGGTTTAATAGTTCAGGCAGCTTTTAAAATGTAAACTATTCCAGGGATCAGGAAAACAATTTTATGTGCTAAGAACTGCCTCACAAATATTCTGATTGCTTTTTTTTTTTAATGAAAAGGCTCAATATTAAATAAACAAACCATTTTAATATGCTATCCCCACTCTTTCTGGCCAATTTCATATTGTTAACCAGCAGGAAGTTGTTGTGGGAATCAGACAAAGCCAAAACCATTTATATGCTTCTTTCCCTGCTTGTTTCTTCTTCAAGTGTAGCTGCAGTCATCCAAGAAAAGCAACATAAACCTCTCATTAGAGTTTTTTAAAGCTCAGATAACAGAGGGTAATCCACAGCATAAGTATCTTCCAAACCATCAGGATATCTTACATAAAAGAATTCCACGTTGCTTAAATCAGGAAACACCAGATAAAAACCGGATTCTCTGAATGAAATATAGTAGAAGAAAAGGTCACACTTAGAATGGAAGAAGTCTCCCCATTAATGGCAAACACTTTTTTCATTATTATAAAAAGGGTTGATACAATAAGGCAACTTCTCAAACTATCATTATTATAAGCAAAAATTTAAAAAAACCCATTCACACGCCACACAAAATAGCTTTTATTGAAGAGTTCAAGAGGACCTTAGAATTGATGTGTCTTAAATCTCCTCCACACCAGATGCAGAATTATTGGGATGGGGGTGCAGAATAGGATAATGAGAAGTGAGTTTAGATACTATGGATTTAAATTAATTTTCCAACAAAAGGAATGATCTAAAACTGTAAAACTGAGATTTCCCCCCCCTCTGGAGATGCATTAAAGTCAACATTTACATGAAAAGGGAAGTACAGTATTGCATTAAGTTTCACTTAATTGAAATGTAGGCATGATTCTTTATTTGGTCTTCATGAATAACATCAGGAGGAGTATAACTGAACATCCCAAATGCCTAACTTGCTTCCTAGGAATCCAAAATATTTTCCTAATCAAGCTGTAGGTGATTCTGCAGGTGATTCTGTAAGTATAGAATTCCAAAGCACTGAGGACAAAATGGTGGATATCTGATCTTCTGGGTAAAGTGTTTTAGGGAAAGAATGCCAAGTATGGGACAGTCATAATATATTTCCACTACCATTTCATTACCATAAAGAAGCCAAGGATTTAAAAGAATTGCTGTCGAACTTTATCTTGTGAGAAGGTGGTGTTTACTAGCAGCATTGATTAAACACTTAGGGCAAAATCTTATTTTAAAAAACTACATCGTTAGGAGTAATTTGCACAGTGGTCCCCCACTTTGGCATGCCACGTGTTGTGAAATCAGCCATATGACTAATCTTGCAAAACCAGGCATGTGAACAGAAGCCTGCTGGAGTTGTGGGAGAGGTCGGGAACAATTATATGACATTTTTTCAATAGCGTTCTGGCTTCACCATTCATTTAGGTGAAAGCTATTTTTTAAAATTAAGAAAGTTTTTAAAATTGCATGAAGAAGGAACATTTGCCAGGAGTATAAGCACAATACAAAGTATCCAACAGCAGACCTAATATAGAACCATTTAAATACCTAATAACGGACTTGGCACACATAGTCCATCTATTCTTTATTTGAGCAGTGTTGTTAAATATACAGTATCTTCTGACTGAAGGTGGATTACTGTCTCTAGCATCTTCTAAAAGCATCACTCTTACACTCTTTATGCAAGCATTATTGGAAATGGATTCAATAGTGTTTGAACTGGTGTGTATTAGATTTGAAAACAGGCTCTGACAGAAGTTATATCAAAATTAGGCAGAGATGTTTCAACTTGTCTTACTATCACTCTTACACTCTTTATGCAAGCATTATTGGAAATGGATTCAATAGTGTTTGAACTGGTGTGTATTAGATTTGAAAACAGGCTCTGAAATAAGTTATATCAAAATTAGGCAGAGATGCTTCAACTTCTCTTGCATTGGAAAGCCAACAGTCTAGCTTTAAAATGTATCCATAGCCATATTCAGTTTAAAAATGAATGGCAATTAAAACTTTTTCTTTTAAGTATTTTAATCACTATGGTAACACTGGCCTAGCTTTACAGTTTATTTTGTGTGGATCTTTAGTTTGTGTATTCTACCTCCTTCCAGCTTAACCCAGATCCCAGGTACTTTTGCTTTTAGTTAAGGGGCCTTTCAAATACCACGTGAGCTAAAATAGGACACTTTTTGACACGCACCCTGGTGACATTCTGTGACCTTTCACTGACTCCCCCTAAATCACATGGTTTCTCCATTTTCCCTGATTTGAAGAGAAACGGAAGAAGCATGGTCGACCCTGAGCCTGAGGACGCCTGTTGACCCACCCCCAGACTACCACCTGGATGGAGGATTGAAAGCCACGCCAGCTTGAGTGGCAGAGGATGGTCCCGCGCGGAGCCTGAGGATACCTGCCGCCCCACCCCCGGACTTCCACCTGACCGAGGGGTTTAAAATTTTGGAGTCATGTGACTTCACACCAAACCCCCCTCCCCTCTTCACTTTCCGTGATTTTTGGTCAAACCCCCCCCCCCATGGTCACATGGTATTTGAAAGACCCATAACTGAAGTTTAACTATTTTACTACATCCAGCAAACTCATGATTTATGAAGCTGGTCAGGTTTCCTGTACCAAAGATTGAGCTCAAATGGAACATTAATTATGGAGGACTACTTATATTGGGATGGATATCTTTAGTGGGATTATGAGGCCAATGTCAATCCCTGTAATCATGTGATGAAGAGAGCCAGACTAGAAGTGGCTACCTTTTTCAATTTTGGACAATTCTTATTTAGGCGTATTAAACCTGAGGCTGGGAGGCTATGATCTATTTAGAACAGGGGTTCACAACTTTTTTGCTCTTTGGCCAGACCACACCCCCTTGGACAGATGTGGGGACTGGAGGCGTGGTTCTTCCTGCCACTTCCACCACTTCCGGTGGTGGCGGTAGGGAGGGTGGCACATTTTCAGCAGTTTTTTGCACATTTTCGGTGAGTTTTCTCCACTTCTGGTGCCTTTTCAGTGGGTTTTCTTCACTTCTGGTGCATTTTCGGTGCATTTTCAGTGCTCCCAGCAGCCGTGGTGAGGTCCTCATCCCAGGCCAGATTAATTGGCGCTGTGGGCCAGACCTGGCCCTGGGCCATAGGTTGTGAATCCCTGATTTAGAAGGTGAACTGCTTTCTAGGAACAAATATTCACCCTTATTTTTTGCCAGAGAGATCTGGGGGCTTCCTAAAGTTTCCTGTGGTGATACATAGAGCACTAAGGCTGAACTTTGCCCTCTCATGACCTATAGCAAGGATTCTCAACCTGTGGCCCATGAGCCAAATGTGGCCTGCGGCATCATTTTATGTGGGCCCCCTCTGCCTCCACCACAGCAGGAAGTGCCATGTGGTGGAAGAAGGGCAAAATGGCCACCTGACCCCCAAAGCTCTCTGAGGGAGCGTGACCCAGCTCCCGGCTTAAAAAGGTTGAGAACTCCTGACTTAGACCATTACATTATTTCCAGCTTCTATAGATTAAAGCTTCAGGTTGTTAGGATTCAGTTCAGTTGCTCTTTTTCAAAGACAAGGATCAATTGTGCTTCTGTAATTGCTAACTCAAGATGAGCCTTGTAAAAGTCACTTTTCCCTAGTAGCCAAACTGTCTGAGAGATTCTAAGGCTTTTAGTCAAAAAGATAATTTTTTCAAGCTTAGATCATTGCATCTTTAGGAAGGACCAAGAAAAAACCCACTGTGAAATCCTGAAGCACTGCTTCCAGACAGTGTATACAATACTGGGCTAGATGAATCAGCATTCATGTAGTAATATAAAGTGTCTCATTACATTCATCACTGGTTCAATCTGGCATTTCATTCTGATTTGCCATTGAATCTGTTTGCACATTGGTTGAAATCTAATAGTAAATCACATCTAGAGCAGGTCTATTGAATCAACTGACCAAATCCACAGATTTAATAGGCTTGTTGCAATTTACTACTGGATTTCAGCCAATATACACGTAACACTAGTGGTGACTAAACATTAATATCTGATGGCCAAGCAGCCAAGAGGTTCCCCATTTCAGCCCTGGTTCCTCTTTATTCCTGTACTAATCATTTTATTATCTACTGGAAAGCTGCCTGCATTAAAAAAATGATGATGAGGAACTTTGATAGGAGAGGCAAGACTCACCCCAGCCCCAATGTAACAAGCAGTTCTCCTCCAAAACCAACTTCAGGTTAAAAAATTACTATGAATGGAAACATTTGTTCTACAGTAAATATAAGCGTAAAAATTAGATAAATCTATAGATGTCCTCACCTCACTGAAAATAAGTGCAGTGAGGTTTAAGCTCTAACATACAGTGAATTTTAAAGCTATCCCTTGTTAGCTTAATGCAAGGTTTAGCTTTGAAGCAAAATAAAATAAATGCACCAAGTATGTAGCAAAAGCCACTTATAACAGTGTTCTGATAAGCATATCTCTACCTCCCTCCAGGTAAGCAATTTCTTATACTGTAGTAAGTCTAAGAACAACTATGGAGAGTTTTAAAATTTGTAAGTTAAGCAGCTTGCTTGAAACATCAGAGGAAAGAAGCAGAAAGCCACATGGACATCTGAGCCTGTTTTGTATTCAGTAAAATGCACCCGTTATCTCAGCCATGAAAATGGAATAATTCACCTGCAACCAAAGCCTGTACTATGAATAATCTTTTAATATAATCTTTGTTTTCACCACTCTTTCAAGTGTACAATGTTTCTGAGGTTCTCTGCCCATCTCCTCTGCCTCTTCCTTACTTCAGGGGTGGTACTACATTTATAAATTAAACCATTTAACTTGTATCACTTTGTGAAAGCAAGTCTTTATTTGACTATACAGTGGTACCTCGCTTAAAGAGCATAATGCATTCCATGGGATTGCTCTTTAAGCAAGTTTGCTCTTTAAGCGAAACACCATTGTAAGTGACCAATTGTGGCTTCTGGCAGGGGGATTGTGAAACCTGATTTATGTGTTAAGGGAGTTTTTGGTTGGTTTTATTTGTTAAGCGAAGTGACAACTCAGAGAAAATTCTGCTCATTAAGTGAGTTAGTCTCTAAGCGAGGCGCTCTTTATGTGAGGTTTTATTGTACTCCTAGAGAGCCAAGTTGTCACTTAATTCTCCCACAGGAATCTTAGGGTCAAATTAGACTTTACAAGTCAAAGGCTCCGCTGGATGAGAATTTACTTCCTTGCCCGTAATCTAGTTCAACACTCAGCTATTTTAAACTAATGTTAATCAGTTTACTATTAGATTTAATGATTCAATGAAATCCACGTTGTTTAGATTGGATAAACTCTTTAAAAATTGCTTCAACTACACATGACACAAAAGAATGAAAGCCTAGGCATGCCAAACCCCCTTTCTGAAGATTTCTCTACACAAATCTAAAACTAAAAATCCTAACACAGAACAGTTATGTGGCTAGCACAGGGATTCTCAACCTGTGGCTCATGGCACCATTTCATGTGGGGGCCCACTGCCTCCAACACACCAGGAAGTGCCATGTGGCAGAGGAAGGGCAAAATGGCCATCTGGCCCCCAAAGCTGTCTGAAGGAGCGTGACCTGGCCCCCGGCTTTAAAAGGTTGAGAACTCCAGGGCTAGAAGGTCAGAGAGAGTTAAAAGTACCTTCTTTAAAAATTGTGTACTATGGAGGGATCAAATTATTATCCTGTGTGAATACAGCCCTGGTTTTCTTGAAAGTTTAGGAACACAATAGCAAACATTCAGAGTCCACAACACATTGAAAAAGACGAAACAAAAAGCTTTCAAAAATTTTAGTATTATAAATATATCATCTTTGTCTGAAACTCCTCCGTTGTGAAACAAGGTTTAGAATTTTTTGAACTGGAAGTGTATATTTTCCCAACACAGAAATCATTTCATACACAATGATTCTCAGTCTAAGGCACCATTCCATGTTTATGCCAATGACATTCTTGCCTTCACTGATTCAAAGGGTTCTACCTAATTACAAACCAAGAAAAAGCAGCAAGCATTTTCTAAAGTTTGCAGCTGAATCACTGTATGGTAAAAATATGACTTCAATCTGGAAAACAAGTAATCCTTTTTTTAAAAAACAATAATCATACACATGGCAGATGCAAAAAGTACCACAATACTGTTCAAGCCACCTATATATGGACCAATTCTGGCTCATTTCTTAGCAGCCAGGTTCCTCTCTGAGGCATAACCAAGAGAATTAAAAGCAAACCATCTGTGTCAGAAAATTCTGTGATGCTGGGGAAAACCCATCCAGGATTAGATGTTACAGACCATGAACGTAACCCATCATCTTTGCATTCAGTGGGAAGTTTTGCTGTTGGTGACAATCAGATGAGGTTTGAAGCCACTGTCCACAGTTTTATATCAGTGCTCAAGCTATCTAAAAATAAGGAGTAGATGTAATGTATCATATCTTACTCTCCAAGCAAACAAAGTCTTTGACAAAGGGCAGTTTGTCCATATCCATTGTGTCACCAGCAGAGGTTTAGAATGTCTCTACAGATGTTATGTTTTGGCTGCAGCCACTCACAGATATTAGAAATCAAATATATTCTCTCTATAATTTTTGTTTAAAATGGATATATTAGCAAAGGTGTTTGTCTGTAGATAAGGTATCTGTCCATGGAAAACCAATGGTTGGTACTGAAGACAAGAGTTGTAGAGGAGTATTAGTGTAAACAGTAATAAAGGCAATGTGGAAGGGACATGAACTCTGCACCAAAAAAGAGAAGGGGAGGTCTTATCAGTCTAACTCTGATAAATTACACGGTCTTCGAAACTCCTGCCCACGCTCATGGATCCATTTGTTGGATACTGTAAAAAGAAGGAAAAGAAATGAAGCCACATTAGTATATAGTCACTCCTTACCTTACAAAATTAAATGAACATTTATTAGCCTGTAATAGATCGTTTAGATGCAAAAAGTGTTATTCTGAAGTCTAACTGGAAACTTTTATATTAAAAAATTGTTTCACATTTATTACTGAAAAACAAGGACATTTCATACCCGGTGGTACTGCTTCTGCATGCAATCTGTATCTAAAAGGCAATGGTGAGCCTCACACATTAAAGTCATGCAGTAGTTAATAATAATATTTCCTTATACCATTTATCAATTTTACCTCTGTCTCCTTATCTCCTTTGTCTAAGAGGCACGGCCCTCAGTTCTACTTTCTACTGAGACTGGTTTTGGGGGCTATATCCTTTGCATATATATTTTACATTTTGATAGCTGTCAGTCTTGTTTCATATCTCATATTCCATACATACCCCATTTGTTTCCAACTAGTACTGGACAAGCAGCATGTCTTGTGCTATAGTCACCTTCTCCACTTGCAAATAGATTGTACCAAAAGACAGCTGTACCCTGGTAAAACAGAAAGAAGTATTAATCTGATCCACTGCTTTAGCATATATGTATTAAAAGCTTATGATCTCAGTTTGGAAACTGAGAATTCAGACAGAAATTAAATATATATTTTATACTGATTTGGATGTAATAAGAACTTTCAATACTGTACTTTTAATATATTGGCCAAAATCTTATTGCTTCACATAGTAAATAGCAATTAGAGTAAGCTCATTTAAATCAATGGAACACACGGAGGAGTTAAGTCACTAAAATCCTGCTGATTCCATGGGTCTAATAAAGGTAAATGTCACTGTTGCTCAAAAGCTAGTCATACCTGACTCAAGGCCAGGGTATGGTGGTTCATCTCTGTTTACAACCAAAGAGCCAGTGTTGTCTGCAGATATTTCTGTGGTGAGCATGATTAGACACTAGAGCACACAGAACACTGTACCTATTTATCTACTTGCTAGGTCAGGAGGAGCTGGGACAGATGACAGGAGCTCACTCTGTCACCCAGTACTTGGGTCTCAAAACTTTTGGTCGTCAATCTTAACCATTAAGCTACTGCAGTTCCTTCAATGGGTCTACCCTTGTGCAATTCACTAATCTAAATAACAGTATGGCCATTATATTCAGATATATATGAGAATGAAGTGGACGGGTGAAATACGGCTACAAAGTGGGGAAGCTGAAAGGATCAGCTGTCATTTGAATACATCTATATGTTATTAACTCCCGCTCCATCTATTTACTTTGATTAATTATTGGGGACCCAGGGAAATTGATATGGTGTTCTATACTGCTGAACTGCTGCCAATCCCACAAGTCTGTACAGTACATCAGAGATATCAGATGTATAAATCCTATATGCTCATTGAAAAATATCTTGAGTATTTCACATCCATTTCTGCTTATCAGCAATAACACTCCTGGTTTTAGGTGGAAGTGCAGCACACCGGCAATCAGCTAATGAGGGCGCTTATTACTCACCTTCCTAGGCCAAACACTAGCTCCTACTTCAGGGAACACAGTTGCTCCTCCTGCTGATACGTCACTCATCTGAAAAAGAAAAGGTGTGAGATATAACCAAACCATCTCAAGATTTCATTTTACCCATAATTTAGAGAAGTGGATTTTACTACTGATTTGATATCAGGATCTTAAACACTCTTTAGGGTCCACAAGATCTAGAGATCTCCAGTATCAGAAGCAGCTGATTGCTCAGTATCCCTACCAGGGAAACATGGCTGGGAAGGGGCTACTACACTTTATCTAGAGCTTTTTTGTTTCCTATAGAGACCTTGATTGAGCATTGTAGCAAGAGAATGGTAGATGGCCACCCATCCTGCTTCGGAACCCATCCTGTTTCAAGGATGTTCACAATAAATATATGCTGTGCTGACCCACCTGGGCAGGCACGGTCGCCACACGGTGGCGCTACACGGAGAGTCCTGTTCGAGGATAGTCCAGATATCAAAGTCCAAAAGGCAAGTTGAGGTCTGTTTACTGGTAGTCCAAGTCAGTAGTCTAATCTAAAGGGTGTCCAGGAGCGTCGTCAGAAAAGTCAGGGTCATGGCAAGCAGGTCAGGGTCTAGGCAGACAGTCTGGAGTCAAGCAGGATGTCGGTCTTTGCACAAGAGTTGTACCAATGCTTACAGGCTGCAAGAAACTTGCTTATAAGCCTCCAAGCTAATCGGTATCAGCTAGGAGCCTTCTTTGGTACTTTGCTCTAGCCTGCCTGCTTCTCAGGTATAGCTGTTTCCTGGACCTCTCCCTGACTGAGGGCTGATCACTGTCAGAGCCAGACTCCTGACATGTCAGCTGCTGGGGAAAACAGACTTGGGCCAGGCACAGGTTGAGATCCCTGGCTCAGGGCATCCTCTGGCTCGGGTGCAGGCAGAACTGGGCTGGGCATAGGGAGTGCGCCCTGATCCAGATCCTCTTCGGAGTCAGAGGAAGGCTGGACCACAACACACATAGACACTTGGTTTATTCAGAAGAGTTACTATCCATGGTGGGATTAAAAACTTTTACTACCTACTCTGTGGGCGTGGCATGGTGGGCGTGGCATGGTGGCCATGTGACTGGGTGGGCATGGCCAGGTGGCTCTGGCAACCGGATGGGGGAAGCCTGGGGAGGCTGCACCACTGGTACAAGAGGCAGGCACAGGGCTACAACCTGAGGCTTTGGCAACCAGATGGGCAGGGCCAGATGGAATTTCTACTACTGGTACAGGCGTACCGGGGTGTACCAGCTGAATCCCACCACTGGTTACTATTCAAAATTCAGGTCTTAAGATGTAAATCATGAAGAACCCATCAGGTATACTGCTCCAGAAGAGTTCACATTCTAGTGTCAATATATTTTAACTTCTTTTCTCTCCCTATTTCCTTTTTCTCTCTTGCTTTTTATTGTAAATTTAAGGGCATGGACCTTTTTTCATTGACAGACAAATAGATCTGGGAGAATTAATAGCTTTAGAATCAAGTGTATATGCTTCAAATAAATAAATAGAACCACCTGAAACTCTATGGGCAGGTCAACATAATGAGAAAGGGTCTCTGCTTTTTTAAAGTAACACTTTTTCTTGCTCAGAGAAACCTAGCTGACAATGTAATGAGGTTAGGAATCAAAATTATCTTACTTACATAAAATAGCCAAGTGGCAATTCTGTTGCCTGTACCAAGTTCTTTAAAGGCATCTGGCTCATCTTTCTGTGTCAAAAAATATACATGAGATTATTGTACAAACAACCATGGCATGTAGGCCTCAGTGTTGGGACATTTACATGAGAAGGAAGAGAAAATTAGTAACAATTACCTTTTAAAAACATTCATTAAATAATCAGGCATTTCAAGATCAGGGTTTCTATCAACACATGAAGTGTTTAAGATACAAAGCATGCTTCTGTCATTCTGGAACTTATCTAGATATTACTAATTATGGAATAAAAATCCCTAATTCCTATTAGGCCTGTTTAAAAGTACTACCTATTTGCTGAGGTGGGAAAAGGCCTCATTCTTTCTAAGGAGAAAATATTGGTGTGTGAAATAAATGAGATGGAACATCTAGTATTTCTCCACTTTTACTACTTTGCACTTTTGATGCTATCTTGGCATCTGGTTTTGCTTTTATTTTCCAACCTACATTTTAAAGATCTATGCCCAAGTTTAACTAATACAGCAGTATCTGGACTTATGGAATGCACCAAGAGGGACTAGTTTTGGATACCACATATATTAGTGCGCATATGAAATCATCTAAAGACGTCATCATTGTAATATTTGTTGCCTTTTATTTTTGCTCTATTATTTTTTCTCAGACTCTATAAGAAGTCAATTGCCACCATCTTTGTGAAATTAAACACAACTATTCAATCTAGCTGGCTGGATATTTCAGTAGTTTAGGTATCTGACTGTGGAGCCAAGAGGTTGGGAATTTGATTCTCCACTGTACCTTTACAGAGAAGAGCTAGCCTGTGTCATCATGGGCAAGCTGCACAGTTCCAGCGTACCCCCCAGAAGATGGGAATGGTAAACCAATGCTATGCATTATCTACATAGAAACCTCTGAAAAGAGTTGCCATAAGTCAGAACTGACTTGATGGCACACAATCAGTCTTCTTCTTCAGTGTAACTCCTCTCAATAGGCAGAACAAGCATCTACTACTCAAGATTTCTCTTGAAATAACCTCTATGTTTGGGGGGAAACAGTTAAAGAGAACCAGGCAACAAAGATTTATATCCTTAACCAAAGGCAACTGAAGTCAACCAAATGTTTAAAATATATTTGGCAGTTTGAATTACCTATGCCAATAAGAACTAGATTCTCTTCATCCCTAGAATTATACCAGAAACTGTATACCACTGGTCATCCCTAATTACTTTCACATGTACATCCATGGTTAGTGTCCAGCAGTTCTACCCACACAGGAAACAAATGAATACTGGATTGGCTTCCAGTCCTTTGTGAAGCACGCACAAAATGCTGGTTTTAATCTTTAAATGAAATCTCTTTGGGTCAAACTACCTGAATGGGCATCTTCTCCAAAGAGGACCCAAGGAACTTAACAGCACTTCTGTAAGTTTTTTGACCACATTATTTGGGCTGCATGGAACAGCCAGAAAGGTTAATCTGACATGTTTTTATATATTCCTGTCTGCTTGGGTTTTTTTTTTTTTGCACTTAGTGGAAATAAGAGACTTTGTTGGGATTTTATCGTTTGGGTCGCTCAAATTTTTATTTTTCATTTCAAAACCCTTTGGCAAACTATAAATCTTGCAATGTTAAGAATTAAAGATTTGTGAAGCATCTGATGCTGCTTTGAATTTTGCCATATTGCCTTTAGCCTCTGCTACTGGACTTCAGGCTGTATTTAGATACTGTATTACTTCTCTTTCATACTAAGCCAGCACAAGATCTTCCGTTAGTGGGTAGCATATAAATGTCATTTAAAGAAAATAAAACCTGTCTATTTTTGGACATTTTGCAAATCTTCCTGGGAGTAAGTCTCAAAAACAAATAAACTTGCTGAATGTGACAGCACAGGCATAGCATATATACTGTGCTGGAAAAAAACTCTATTTCAGTTAAATTCATGCAAGAAGACAAAATATATTAACTTGCAACATATATACAAAACTAAATGTATTGAATTTTGAATTGGGGAGGAAATCAAGATGTTATGTCATGATTTCTTGATTACTATATGGTCAACCTGATTCAAAGAAAATGTTAATGGAAAGTGTTATTTAACACATAAATGCCCTGTAAACCACCATCTGAGTTCAGATTCTTTTTTGTTTGTAGCCTTATATTAACTGATGTAAATGCAAATAGAGTATGAAAAATCCTGACATCATAGTAACACAGGATCATTGCGCTCCTTTGGACTGTGCAACTCCTTAAAATAGGTATGATATGTTATAATTTCAGGAAACTGGCTCCAAAAATATCCAAAGCAATCTAACCATTTTAAAATAAAAAATAAAGCCAAAAATAAAACCAAACCATCCTTCAAATAGATTAACTTTACAATTTAAGGTTGTTTCATCATTACTTGAAATGTATTAGCCAATTTCCTAGAACTCAAAAGCAAAACTTCTTATCCTTTCTTTTACTTGGTAATGTTCATATTTTGGTATTATTTCTTATTCTCTGTATTCTTACTATTCAGGTGGTGGTTTAGAAGACTTTATCTACTCACACGGATTAGAAGACTTGACAGCCTGAATTTAATGCAGATATTAACATTTATGACACAGGCCCTAAAGCCTAGGCTTTGGAATATTTTTCTTCACACATTTCTTTACTTGCCCGAGCAAAGTCATAGTGAGGCTCATACTGTCCTCCCATTCCATAATTTGCTACCTGGAAGAAAGAAACACAGTACATGTGAAGTATAAAAGCAAGATGGCGAAAGACTTACCCTTCCAAAATCAAAATGAGGCTCGTACTGGCCTCCTACGCCGTAGTTGGCTACCTACAGTAGAAGAAGCACAAATATCCAATAAGCCACCCATTATGAGAGATTAAGTATGTGTCATATTTACATTTTGCTAACAGAGGGTGGAAAAGCTTAAGCATTCACAGATCATAATCCTTTCTCAAGTGGCATATTGAAAGCTAATAGGACTGAGTGTTTTTCTCTTTTAATGAGGGTCACAGACTTGAGTCTAGTCTTCCAAACAATAAAGTTAACCAATAGTCTGAATACTGAATTTGAGTTGTCTTGTAGCTGAACACTAAATGCTATTTGAACAACTAATCATGAGAGTCTCACTGACTTTTATACAGTACTGTACTTAAACATTTGCCTTAATTTTCTTAATTCCATTCACCTTTAAGTAGAGATACTGAATTCTTTAAAAACATCTGTATTATTGGGACTAGATACTAAAATATTGACAGCCAAATATATTCCACATACAAGAAAATGCAAAGACGCTCTGGCACAATTTAATTTTAATGAGAAACCAGTTATGGAAAGGAGCAAAGCAGCAATATTGGTGGTATTTTCTTAACTTGTTCATTGCCAACCCTCAGTTTCTCTATGCTGTCCTCATTCCAAAGAAACGACTATGACTAAATGAGTATAAGATACCACTGCTCTAGGTTCTCTCCAAAACGCTTTTCATGTTTAAAAATAGAGTGACAGCTGAAGTCACATGTTCTCCTGCAGTCTGCAGATCAGCCTTGGCTTTTTCTAAAATGCTGTCATTTTAGAACACTTTGGGGGGGGGGGAGCAAAACCCAGAATCTTATAGTCTCTCTCTTTGAACACACAATTTCCTTATATAAATATAAACCAGCATAAGATTAGCATAATGTAGTGCATGGATTTGTTGACATTCTCAGAGCATCGCTTGCATAGCTGGTCATATGATCAAATTTGCATTTATTTCCTCACCTGCAACTCTTCTGCTGTAGAAACATCCAGTCCTGTTAGATCCTGTATTCTTGTATTAATGCGTGCCACTGTAGGGTGTTCATAACCAGATAACCAGGCACTAAACATGAAACATGGAATGTTATTCTTGAACAATTTAAAGAATTAGCTCATAAGACTAGTAAAAAACCCTTTTAACCAGTTAAAGAAATCTTTAGGCCAGGGGTGCCCAAACATTTGGGGCCGCAGAACATTTGTTCTGTATGTTGAACGGTCAGTCCAATAACTCTCTTCAAATGAATGCATTTAGCCTTACATGTACATATGGAAAAATTGTACCATATGCAAAGCAATTTTCTTTGGCCTGGTATTCAATCACATTTAGGTCACCTCAATAGCTTCTCAACTAAAGTACACATGGACACCATTACATACATAACATTACAACAGAACATAGTAGTCCTTCTGAACAGCTCTAAGTGCAAGAACATAACTTGGGAATATTGTGGTACATACATTGTTTCCTGTAATAAAACTGACACACTCCTAAAGACATGTTTTGAGTATGTTAAAACCCTAGCTTTAATTATATTGTGGTTCATTTGCAGATTGCTTATTTAGTTGAGCAAAATATTAATTGTGATCTGGAGCAGAATAAATACTGTTTATCCATCCTATTCTCTAGGTTTAATAACTATGCCTCTTTTCAAAGCAGTGAGCCAGGCTGCGAACATCGCTCTATTTGACATTCTTATATGCCTCACAATGTGTTTGAAAAATATAGATTCAGCTATAAAAATAAATAAGCCATGTTATAATGATGCCTGAATTCCCACCTTTGCACTAGAGAGATGGCAGAAACACCTGTTGTGGGAGAGGTTGTCTGATAGACAGTTGCACAACTAAAGTGAACATTCACAACCAACTCAAAAGAATGTTTCAAGTCAATCCTGCACCATATATGTGCATTTTAAACAACTGCTAGTAGCTTTTAACAAGCAGATTTTAACTTCTGTGAAGTATAATAACAAGTTTCCCTACTTATTCTGTTTCACTTCACCACTGCTACCTTTTATTTCTCCTCAATAGAAGGTGATTTACAATTTTAAAAACAAGCAATATATAAACTGAAAGGGAAAGGGGGGGGGGAAACAAATCATCAGCCCAACACTTAGGCAGTTACATAAACACATATATGTGAATGTGAGCTTTACATGTAACACACTACCTGTTGTTCTGAAACCATTTTAGTGAACTTTCTGTGAATGTCCTTATAACTAGCAGTTAGGATTGTGGCAATTTTAAAATAACCTCATAGATCACTCTCAAGATAAGGTTCTGTGATTGAAAAGTAGACTGTTTAAAGACACCCTGAGCTACTCCTAGTTTAAAAGTAATGTACAGAGGAAGTATAAAGTTAAATGTAAGGAACAAACTGGATTATAATCACTCATACCTGAAACTAGACAATCGTATGAATAGTTTGTCTCTTTGGGCCAAGATCTTTATGGTATATGAAGCAAGGTCAACTCTATTTTTATCTTTTCCTCTTCCAACCTGTTTCTTCATTACTAGTTTTCCTATTGTAAAGAATAGTTATTCTCCTACTTCATGGTTCATTATCCTTTCTAGAGTTACCCTGAAAGATGGGAATTGGCCAAAACCAACTTCTCAGAGAGAAGAGAACAACAGAGAGATAGAACAAGTCCGATACTTGTCATGTGCCTAGTTAAAAGGACAAACATTTTGCCAGTCACACTTGGTGGAAATTGTCTGCTTAGTGAAAATGCCCGCTTGCAGTTACGAACAATAATTTTATTTTTACTTAAAATATTTTATGCCATTTTCTCCAATCAAGGACCCAAGGCAGTTCACAACATTTAAAAACAACATGAAAGTTAAAAACAATTATTACAATATTAAAAGAGAGCTACCAAATATATTAAAAGCAGTGTATTCAAACAATACTAAAACACATTTATAAACAACAAGGCACAAGTGATTCCACTATCAGTCTTAGTTCCAACCACCAAGCATCATAGTTCATTCACCATGAAGACGGAGGAAGCCCCTAGAAGTTGGAGATTTTTTACTTTTAGCCAGATCATTAACAAAAGGCCAAAAATCCCATGGAGAAATGTACTACATATCTGCTGGATTGAAAGCATGATGCCGCACCTTCTATGTAGATTCACTACACTACTTTCCAATGATGACAACAGTAGATTTACTGTCCTCCTTTCAAAAGGATCACAATAAATCCATAATGAAAATCAGGGAAATGTGATACAACACAGGTTACAGAATCTGAAAGAGTATGGGAAAAATATAGCTGAACATTTGACAATGATTATTAGCATGTTAGTACATAGGAAATTTTAGGAACAAATGGTAGGTCTCGCAGCAATCATTAGTGGAAGAAAGAAAGCAGACAAAAATATATGTTGTCTAATGAAAAAGAAAACAGGAAAAATAAAATTAACCAAATTATCATATTGGTTACTACATTAACTCTCAGTTCAACTCAAGGTATTGAGTATTATTTATATCTTATAAAAGATAAATATTTCGACTATGACTTCCAGAATTCCCAAAAGTTGCAGCTTAGAAAAGGATCCTGGCCCAAGATGGCTTCAGGATTACATGATCCCATATGAACCTCCTTGTGGTGCTCACTGAAAAGTAGTCTTGCCCAAACTCTGCTTCTTATATAATTAGTATAATTAAATGTAGGGAATTGCTCTGACATTCTCTATACCAAGGAGGTATGCAACTACAAGACTACATGGCTTCAGATTCAAGGTGAAAGCCCAGTAGAATGTGTTACAAAGTGAAATTCAGTAGTAAGTGGCAAATAAAGTAGACCTACGGAATCAATGGAGAGTCAACTACTCCATAAATCTCATGAATTCAATGGATCTACTTTACTTAAGACTTACTACTGGATTCCAGCCATTCTTCCTCAATTTTTTTCACTATGACAGGAATTATTTTATTGTGTTCTTTTATACTGCTCTATACGGTATTCTGCCATAAGCCATCTTGAATGCTCTTTGAGCAATAGAGATAAATAAATGTTTAAAAATATAGTGTTGTGCTTTTACAGTACCTGTTGTATTATGTTCCCATCTTTCCTCTCTAACACAACATAAAGTGCAACCATTCCTGACTTGAGAGTTTAATTCATTGAATGTCCTGTTTCATTTCAAGTCATTCAATATCTCCTCATCAATCCTGTATGCATAAGTAATAGGAGGAGTTGGCAGGGAGGCAGAGATGGTTTATCCGGAAATTGGACAATGTCCTATTTCCATTCCAGGATGCTCAGCTGTCAACACTTTTCATACCTTTTCAATATCATACTGAAGCAAAAATAATTCTACAGTCCCTGTATCATGTTCTCTGAAATGTCTAAAAGACTATCACTACTGCTAACAAATTTAGAACTTTTTATTTAAATACTGAAAAGTTAATATTTTTTGAAGTTCTTGTCTTATAAAATCAATTCTTCTTATTGTGTCGCATCCAATTCCGAATATTGGCAATCATCATGGTGATCAGCCATGAAGATTGCCCTGAGAATATAATGCACTGGTCTATTCATTTGCCTTCTGCATTGTAGCATGACACCCATACCAATGATCCAGTTCCACAAGTCACTTTCTGGTCCTCAGCCCTTTTGACATGCGAAGTCCTCCTCAGCCCCAGACCAGTATTGATGAAGTTGCTGCCCTCCATCAAAATGGATTTAAGCAGGATTTACCATAATCCACTAGGGGACCACCACCCTTCCATGTGGACTTCGCCATTCAAGGTTGTTAGTCCTCAGGGTGGTAAGGTTAATTAACTGCTGCCTGACAATCAGCTTTGAGTAATTGGCAGCATGGTCTACTCTATTACTATAGCAGGATAACCTGGCCAGACTGGTAAGTCATGGGAGAGAGGAGCCTGACGTGCAGTGGTCCAAAGGGTCCGCCTCAACTGAGTGACTAAACCACAATATTTATCTTTCCTTCCGCTGTAGCAATAATTAACATTTGTTTTCAGTCCTTAAAGGAAACCACATCAGTCTACCACAGCTATTGAAGAGAACACTATTGAAGATAACTCTTAGAATTTTTACAATATGTTCTCAAAAGATATGATTGATTTATGTAGATTCTTTCTCATTTTTAAAAAAGTACCTTTGTGGGGAAAGAAGGAGTTTTTCTAGAGAGAAAACATTACTGTGGAGCAATTGATTTCCTTACAGACCTACATTATGGGCAACAGCTCTCTGAAAGCTGTGCTAGACTGCTAGAATTATGTGCACATGGCTTGGCTAGCAATATTGCTTCCCACTGCTGGCTAAGTGCCACCTTATGCAGCCTGCCACGTACTTCAGCATAAACAGTAGTCCCCCTCATAAGCAGAGGCATGGTATAATATAGAAAAGTGTTAGCCAGGAAAGAGCACTTGGAACTTTTGGGAGGAGGAAATGGCCTTCTCTTAAAAACACAAGAAACACTATTTTTTGTTTCCCAGCAAAAGGGTTTCAGTGAGAAATCGTTCCAGCATTCTGGAGAAGGACATAAAGTTATTTCTTTGCCTATACAGTCTTCAGAATTTCAAAAACTTCTGGCTTTTTGGTACTGCTGTGAGTTTGCTTCAGATATGTAGCTGCCCACAGAACTACATAAAACAGAAAATATTTGAATTGAGGAGTCAAATTGAACATCCTACCCAGTTTTACTTTTTTATTGGGCAACTAGCTAAGAAGGCATGATATTAAAAGCCAGTCAGATTCCGAAGTGAACAAAGGACAGGCTTACTGTATGCCACAAGAAGCAGGCAAAGACTGGCTACAGATAAAAGAAATTATCAAACTGCTGAAGACCATCAGTCGCTCCCACCTCCGCCCCTCGTTTTAGTCACAGAAACTCGAGCTGGTGACATAGGACACTGATCTGAAAGACAGAAGATATTTTTCTCTTCCTCCTAAAGTGTAATTTTGAATGTCACAAAACTCTGTCCTCCTGGTCTGTCTCTGAATTTATCCTTCCACACAATGGAAGACTGAGTAGATCATTTACTACTTTAAAAGGTTGAGTTCTGTTCACAAAATATATTGGGCCCCTTGTATTAAACAGCCAGTTAATGCACGTAATGTATCCTGTATCCACTACAAGAGCAGAAGGCATATTTTGGCTCCAAAAACCCATTTTCCAGATTTCGTGACAGATATGACTATGGTTCAAGTATGTTCTACTATATCATTCAAAATAATTTGCCACACTAATTTTGTGACACATGCATAGGCATAACTTGGAGGGATTTTCAAAAAATTTTAGAGTGCAAAAGTTGGGCCCAAATCTAATTGTTACAATAGACCAGGGGTTCCCAACCTATGGCCCGCAAGCCAGACCTGGCCCACAATGCCATTCCGTCCGGCATGTCACCATTTCCAGAAGTGGAAGTGGCACCTTTACATCAGCTGTAAAATGCACCCACAGCTGTCATAAATGTGGAAGTGGGCACATTTATGACAGCCATAAATGTGACCATTTCTACTTCCAGGGGGGCATGGCCTGGCCTACTCAGCCTGGCCTGCTCTGTTCCAATCTGAATTACCAGTTAGATTTATTTAAAACTGAAAAGGGGACATTTAGAGCTAATCCGAATAACAACCAGAGATCATCTGCAACTGCCAGCTGTGGGAAGCTGTATTGATTCGCATGCTTATCTGACATTCTGATTGATCACCCTGTCCTTCTACATCTGGTGTATATAAGTTCATGCCTTGAAGTTCACTCCCATGTCTGATTAAAAATATAGCAGTTAGTCTTTAAAGTGCTGCAGTGTTTATGCGCCCCCCCCCTTCCCGGTAATATGCCAGTTAGATTTAGGGTCAGGAAATTAAAAGTCATTCTTTAATAACAACAGAGAAACATTTTACTAATGATAATTTCAGCGTACTGCACAGTGATTAGCTCTATTTTTTGCCACAGATAGCACCTTTTAACCAATATGCATTTTTTAAAGGTGGATAAACTACAATTTTTAAAGCATTAATCAACTAAAAATAAGACTTTAAACTAGGGATATGATATTATCATTCTATATTACTGTTATCACAAAATGCTCTATTTATCATATGCCTCTTGAGAACTGCTTAAAATGAACACAGATACCACAATACTGTGCTGGCTGGGTAGCTCAGTAGTTCAGTAGCCACAAGTTCCCCACTGTGCCCCCAGAGAGAAGAGCCAGCCTGTGTTGCCATAGGCAAGCCACACTACCCCAGAACACTATCAGAAGGGAATAGTAAACGACTGCTGTATATTTTCTGCCTAGAAAACCATGACAAGGTTCACCTTAAATCAGAATTTATTTGATGATATTACGTTATTATTACCATGATCCTAATATAGGACCAAATTGATGATAAGAGTGCATAGGTCATGTGGATTCTGTTTAAGATGAAAGAATCTGACATATTAGTATTACTAGGATCATGCAGAGAGAAAATGAGGTCTAACACAAGTGCCATGGATTTCAGTAGGAGAGAATTAAGTCCAAACATGACATGCATAGCTTTAACTGGCTTTCAACCACGAACTTAAAAAGTCAAGCATACCAGGCGTTTTAGTGCAACAAGCTGTTAGTGCTCAGTTCCGATACTACCTTATTTCCTAAGATTTAATGAAAAGGGAAAAAAATATCTACCACATCCTACACCTACAGGTGTCATGCAAACAGTTACAAAGAGAAAGTCTGTGGCAGTTGAGATATACCAGTTTCCCCTTACCTCTTAGAGACTCTGTAATGGGCTGTGGTCAGTTTCCCAGTCTGAGGGTCATGCACAGTAGCTCGGCTTAGCTACAAAAAAGAGAAAGGACAAAGGCTTACTCTAGTAGCAAGCTTCTAGGCCAGGACACAGGCAATCAGAAGGATTCCGATTGGTCTGGATGGTATGTAATGCACAGATCAAAAGGAAGGTTTTAAAACATGATAGTAGCTGCTGCTGCTGCTGCTACTATTACTCCCCAGTTCAACTCAACTGGTTCAACAAAATTTTGGTGAGATTGTCCTTTCACTTTTTCTCCCTCCAAATGGAAAGTTTAGGCAAGCCACTTGTTTGCAGAGTTTCACAGAAAACATCTTCGTATCCAGAAGTTAACCATCCTTTTTTGTCTTTCTGCCTCCCTTGTTTTTTCACTGCTTGAATTCACATGCCAATGCTCTTGAAATCTTTATATCAGGGATGCCCAAACTACAGCCCGTGGGCTGGATACAGCCCCTGACACCAATTCATCCGGCCCACGCCACCCTTTCCACTCCTGGAAGTAAAACGTGCCCATATGGGCACGTTTTACTTCTGCTTCCAGGAGTGGCAAAGGTGGTGTGGGCCAGATGAATTGGTGTCTTGGTCCGTATCCAGTCCACAGGCCGTAGTTTGGGCATCCCTGATTTAAGCAGAGAAAACAGTAGCCTAAAAATCTATCTCATCCTGTTTCAAAACAGGTGCGTTTTACTTCCACTTCCGGTGGGAGGAACCACATGACCGGCCCACTGAACTACGTTACTGGCCCGCAGCCTGAAACGTTTGGGCACCCCTGCTTTACATCAATACAAATACATTTAAACGTGTCTAAAAATTATATAAAATAATGACTGATTGACATTTAATGATGAAGAATATACTACAAGGAATGCATGTTTAGCCTTTCTAGGATTTTTTTTTTTTTAAAACATGATGCCATAGTCAAAAACTCCAAACCAGAAAGTTTTGCTGTGTCTACACACCACCACCACCTGGCTGGAATGAATGTAATCTTAATAGTTAGAGGGATGGATTTTAACAGAGAAGCAACAGTTTGAAACATGAGCACAACTGAATGGATAACATGAGGCTAGTCTTTATCTCTGAGCCTAATTTATATAACTGAGATCTTCGGTAATTAAATGGAATAACCTTTCATGAGTTCCTGGAAGGAAAGGCAGAATACAAATGCTGTAGGAAATAATGTTGTGAGGTGGGGACAGAAAATTGTCTGAAAATATATGATGCTGCAGCTAAACTGCAAAGACTACATAGGATAAATTTCAAACACAGGAAGAACCACTTGTAAAAAGCAGGGAATAAATTACACACTGAATTATTCTTTGCTATTACTAATATAGTAATTATTATTACAATTATTACTCATTGTAATTACTAGTTACTAATGCCAATTATTACCAATATAGTAATAGCCTCACTGTTTTGAATAATTGCAGTGATGCTAAGAAGTAATTTGTTTAGCTTTATAGAGAAATGTTAAGGTACAAACAACACAGAGATATGCATCCCATTGCAAGTGTCCAATGTAGCCATGCGCTCGGCTTCAGCTAAACAAAACCCGCATCAGCAGTTAGGCAAGACAGACTGGTAGTTTGTGTTATGATGGATATACAGAAGTAGTTCATCTTTTAAGACATACAAGCTCACACGCAGTCTTGCCAAGACAGCGTCCTTGTGGTTTTCATATACATGAAGCAAGGAATTCAAACTACAGACAAAGAAATCATTCTATATGCAAGCCATAACCCTAGGGGAGAATATTCTTCAGTAGCTGAAGTATGCCAGATTTTGATGGAGAAAAGTGACATACTGCATGGAAAAAGGCACCAACAGAGATCTCCGTCCTTCTAAAAAGAAATAAATCTACACCCACAGATGCTGTAACAGACTGCATCCTAAGTAAACAAACAAGAACAGAACTTCTGGCTAGAAGAAAATTCTGAGAAACTCAACAGCATCGTTTTGTCACAGTACCTGCAAATAATAAGAAATAGACCAGGAAAATTCCATCTAGTATATTTTCTGGCCAATTTCTCCCCAAATGAGCACCACAAAGGCACTCGTTATAGGGACAGAGTATATGGCACATGAATTCTTACCTTTTGCTAATTCTGTAATGTGCAGTCTCCAAGACTCCCGTTATGGGGTTTGAAATGGTGGCTCGCCTCAGCTGTGAAGCGAACCAATCAAAATAGTAGAATTACAATGTATATAAAGCATCACACCAATCCGACCAATCAGAATCCCTACGGTGGAGCACAGTGTTCGTTCACCTTATGATAGAACATGCAGCAACAGAATATCGTGTGCAATAGTGAAATTCTCTACCAAGATGACATTAAGTTTTGTAACAAACAAATACATGTATGGGACTCACCTGCACCTAGCCTGAAGCTGTAGACTACTCCTAGTAGTTATTGAAACCATGGTAAAAAAAAATCAAAAATGAAGAATGAAGCTGGATAAGGCCATTGGTTCTGCTTGATTGCATAAGTAAGATCAAGCCTGAGAGGTTACCTCGTGCATTTGACTACTTTACTACAGTACCATGTTTTTTGTTAGCACAGACATATTTAAGTATAGCTTAACATAGGACTAGTCTACTGGCATGTCACTTCCAGTTACAGTCACTCCATGCTGCCCCTCAATGCATAACATATCTTACATGGCTTACAACTCATGGGACAATCTTATATTTCTCAAAGAAGCATTAGTGCTTGACTCTCAGTCCAAAGTGAAGAAGTGTTACAGAACATGGGCGAGAGTTGTATGCTGCTATTTCCAAGTATCCTTCCGATCAAGAAACCACAGAAGTTCTGCTGAAAAATCACCAGGACAATATTATTTTCTAACGGGAGGAGGAGCTAAAAAAAATAGGCTCTTGGCTGGTTTGCAACTCAGACAGTGCTACTGGCCTATTAGCACTGCTACAGCACTGATTCTATTGATCTCCTTATAGAATAGTGGTAACAAGACAAGCCACTTGTAACACAGCAGGCACTCATCTTTTTAGGAAATGAGCAACCCCCCTGCATTGTAAGAGATGAGGTGCCCAAACTATGGCCCATGGGCCAGATCTGGGCCCTGATGCCAAATCATCCAGCCTACGCCGCCCTTGCCGCTACCAGAAGGGGAAGTAAAATGCAGCCACGCATACCCAGAACGCTGCTGTAAATGCACCTGCAGCTGTTGAAAATGCATTTATGATAGCTGTGGGTGAATTTACAGCAGTGTTCTGTGCATGTGCAGACATGTTTTACTTCTGCTTCTAGTGGAAGGAACTACATGACTCGCTTGCTGAACCACGTAACCAGCCCATAGCCCAAAAAGTTTGGGCACCCCTGCAACAGAATTCAGGCCATCTCTACAAGAGGCTACCGATTGTCAAGTCTCTTGACTTAGCATATGGCTGTGTTTCCTGAATAAAACATGGGGTGGAGAGTGGGGGCACTTGATCACCGCTGGCAAGGATTTGACATGTTCCCCTTTGAGCTAATTGATTGAGGAAGATCTCCTTCCCCACTCCAGCCTCATCCGCAAGAGAGAGGCCATCACTAGCCTAAAAGTAGCAAGAATGATTTATACTGGTGACAGTTTCCAAGAATGCACATATACATACTAAGACTAAGCAGGGTTTATTTTGTAATAGCTAGTACGTACAATGAATCAGTTCTCATTTTTCTGTGTCCCCACCACCAAAAAAACGAAACACTGTTTACAAAATGGAAGCCTGTTTTAGATGACAGGGCAAGAAACTGTGTTGTCATGTATCAGTCATGTAAAGAGGCTTACTAAATTAACATTCAGAACCCTGGGGTATCTATAAAGAGTGTGGGTTAACTAGAACTTTCTCCTTTTCACAAACTATGTAATTATTTCATTACCACAAAGGAATAGGAAAGTTCATTATTATCTAACACCCCACACAGATACAGTCAAATCTCGCTTAGCGAGTGACTCGCTTAGTGAAAAACTCGCATAATGAACGGGTTTTTCAAAAAGCAATCCGACTCACATAACGAAAATTTTCACTATGTGAGTCAGACTTTCCCTATGGGAAAACTCACATAACGAGCATTTCTATAGTGAAAACTTGCACAACGAAAAGTTTTCACTATGCGAGTTTTACCATAGGAATTTTCACTATGTGAAAAAACTCACACAGCAAAAAACTCATATAACAAGCAGCCTCGCAGAACGAATTATTTTCATTAGGCAAGGTATAACTGTATTCTGAATCTATGCTCTTAAATTACCTTTGGGGGAAATGTGTGGTGGTAGTAGTAGTGTCTTCATCAAAGAATAATTCACGTGTAAATATCATGAAGCTTGGCTTTTCTAGACTATTTTCCAATATAAAACATGCATATGTTTAACCTTTATTTGTTAGGGGAATGGCGAAGAGGAAATTAAGACAGATTATATGCCAGCCTAGCCCAAAACTGCTTAATCTGATAGGCAAGTGGCTCATTTTGTTATTTTGAGAAACAGACTATGCCAGCTATTGAACCTGACATCTCTGACACCAAACCATCTCAAAGTCCTTGCTCTTTACATCACACAGAGAAGATATTCCATTACACACTTTCCAAAAGCAAAATGTGCCAGCATGAACCAGGAGTTAAGCACAGCAGCCTTTGAATGTAGACAAAAGAAATGTCTTACCCTTGGTTTTGCAAGCTCTTTGATAATTTCTATTTCTTCATCAGAAATTATTTCAACGAAACGGACAATTCGAGGGCGGTCCCACTCATCCTCTTGTTTGACGGGTCCTAGTATGTACCTGGGGTTTCTGTTCCCATCATGATAGCGGCAAAAAAGCTTCCTTTGCCGTCTTGGAGTCTAAAAGATTGGGAAGGGGGAATAAAAAAAATTTCTTGATGAATACATGCATATACCTAGTAAGAAATTAATGTCTAGCATTGGCATTCAAGTTTTATTACACAGCTTAACCAATTTAAAAAATAATTGTAGCAAGAGTAATTACAAAAATAAATCATCAATAAGACACAGATGAAAGGAACACAATTCACTGGAGGGGGAAATGCAGTTAATATATAAAGCAGATAATTATTATTGAAAATAGACTTCTAATTAGGGAGATGTCTCCATAGTATTATTTCTATGAAAATGTTCAGAATAATCTACTTTATTATTATTAACATGATTAACAAATGGATACGATAGTTATAAAAATCCTGTGATTTAGTGTTTCTTTACTTACATATTTGTACGATTAGGTTTTCTATCAGCACTAGAAATCTTTTTTTAAAACTCAACTAGTGATTATTCACTACCATTTTTCTAATTAGAAGCAATTTCTAGTCTTACTCCCAAACACTAATTAAGGAGCAGATTTCTATCTAGGAAAAATGTGATATTTTCTGGAAACAAAAACAGAAACCACTGCTGATGAAATTTTGATTTTTAAAACTTAAAATGGGCTCCATTTCACAGAAAATGTGTATGCAAAACTGATTAACTGGAAGTAACAACCACCAGATATGGACTGTACCCAGAACTAATTAATTAGTAGGCACAGTCATCAGATATGAATGTAAGTACTTCATACAGAGTTCCATTTCCAGCATCTAAAATTAATGATATTATATAATCTACTTATAACTAAGGTAGCCGCTATGGTAATAGAGTAGACCATACAACCAGCGACTCAACGCCAAGTATTGGGGGTCAGTAAATAACCTGACTCCTTAAAGGAGCCAACAGCTTCAGGCAGATGAGCCCCTTTAGGTGGGGTGATGGTCCTCCTCAGTGGAGGAAATGCCACTGAAAATCATCATATTGGGCCCAATGGCAAAATGAAAGGAGAAGCAAGAACTTTCTGATTCCCAACGGTCATGGAGACAGAAGAGGCCATGCCAGATGGACTGGCTGTGTAAGTGCACCTTGATAATATCCTCAAGGCTGTGGCAGTCCATTGCAGTCCTGGTGTTAAATCCTGCATGCCTCATTTCATATGTGCTGCAGAAGATGGCCCCGAGATCATAATGTGTGGGTCACTTCCATGGCAAGCTGGGATCCACCTTAAACAAATCCATGCCAGTGGCATTTTCCCTGCTTGCCTTGGAGGGCAAAGACAGCCCAGAGGCAGCCAGGCTTCAAGACCAGGCCTATTGTTGCCCTGGGGCAGGAAACACTGTATTCTCAGATCAAGTTGCAGCTGATGACAATTATTATCTACAACAAACTTAATACAATGCTTTCTGAATGTTTTTAATATATTTCAAGAAACTTTCACAAGTACATGAGGATTATTTACCATTTTGAGACCCTCACCACGGCACAACATCTCATACTTCTGTCTTTCTGGCAAGTAATCATTGGATCTTTTTTTCTTTGTCTTGCTTTCTTTTTCAGGCTCTTCATCTGTTTGGGTAACAGACTTGTTTGCTTCTTTTTCTTTTTCTTTAGTCATGATATATTCAAAATATTTCAGATTGCCATTTGCTCGCTGATGCTCTGGATCTGTTTCAGAAAAAGAGAAAGAGAAACCATAGCAGCTGCTTCTCATATGAAGCTTCCCGGGGAATTAAAACTCCCAGAATGAGTCTTTCCAGAAATCACTGCAAGGCTTTGGCTGGGATTGGCTTCTACGTCTATGCTGGTGCATGATAGCTTTAAACCAATAGTACTACCACCCACTAAATGCTTGCTAGGAAGTAGACATCACTTTGTAGACCTGCTTTCTACTAAAATGACACAATGTTAAGAAAATTAAGTACAATAGAAACTTTGTTATGTACAAAAAGACTAATTTAGTATTCAATATATTGAACTGCAAGTTATTATCAAGCAGTAATAAGAATCATTTCTTATTCTTAAAATGTGTTGTATTGGCAATAGTACATTTGCAAAGAGCAATATGAACCATTGTATTGTTTACAACAAAGCCAGACAACCAGATGTGCTGGAAATCTCATCATCATTTATCACTGGCTATGCTGGTTATGAGTGGCAGGAGATCCAGGCCAAAAACATCTGGAGTGTCATAAGCTGGCCATCCTGATTGATAATAAATTGTTACACTAACATAGCAAAAAATGTGTACATGTATAATATGCAAATGCAGTGATTTAGAAATTTTAGGATACATTCCTAGAAGGACAGAACAGAATGGACATAAGCTATCACAACAAATTCTTTAAAGAATGTGAAAAAAAAGAATAAGACATCTTTATGTAAACAACATTTAAATAGCTGGTTAAATTTTCAGGAACAATGCAAATGATAAGAAACATTGTAAACCCCCCCAAAAATAGTGATGAATAGAGTCTGAAATGTTTAGACCAGGGATTGCCATCCTTGGTGCTCCAGGTGTTCTTGGACTTCAATTCCCAGAAGCTCAAGTCCAGAACATCTGGTGCACCAAAGTTGGCCTTCCCTGGTTTAGACAATGACTTTCTCAAATCTCCTTCCTTATCCTTCCTCTCCTCCAAACAAAGTTAAGCAATTGAAGGGAGGCAACAATGGTTTTGAGGAATCAACATGGTAGAACTTCCATACTGTTCCCCAAACATTTGCTATAGTAGTTCTCACTGGTGATTCTGCTGGAATAGAGGGAGACCAGTGATATTTCTCAAGAACACATCCTGCCAATGCTGCACTACTAATTTTTAAAGGAAGGAGAAGTTGGGAGACCTGTAGGTGTTGCAGCATGCAAGTACTGTACTGTACAATTACTGGTGCTTCCAAAGGACGTGATTTTAGCATTTCTAATCTGAAGATGTTGTGCACCTATTTTGTATTTTCCACCTTAATATTTCTGGGAAGCTTTTTTTTTTTAAGGAAGATGTGTTGAGAAGACACAAGAAGATTACAAATGGAATCTAAACTTGCCTAGACTCCCATAACATTCTGTGAATAAGGTAAGAAACTGTGCAACAAAAACATGACGTGACACATAACATACACTAATTTCTTAACCTGATACAATTCAACAAACAAACGTGCACATCTGTAGGATGTATTTTAACTATTGACTGGAAAGCATCAAGAGCACAATGGGACCTATATATCCTACTAGTGTGGAGTTAATCCATTTTTAAATCAAATTTGCTTGGGATGCGTATTCTTCAAATTAAATAAGACAGAATTGATCCATTTTCAGCCTAACATAGAGTGCAGTATGCTTGAAAATATACACTCTTGCACATGGAAAGAAAACATCTGATTTGCACTCACAGTTTAAGAGTATACCTTCTGTTCTTGCACTGGGACCCCAGAGATGGCTATATGAGCTGACCACATGTCTTTATACAGCATCACAACATTATTCATTGTGACCAGTAGGTTAACCTACAGCCTGTCAAGTGGCCAGTCTCCCACATCTGTCCCCAGGTAGATATTTAAAGATAACTGGGCCAGACTCACATCATCTTGATCCTACTTGCCTCCTATATGAGGTCACTGTAAATGTTGTCACTGCAAAAGCTATAGCAAAGAACAAAGGAAGGCAGATACCAGGTAACTTCTGTTTAAGAAGGCTCATTAAGTTGAAGGGACCTTCCAAACAACATCCAGTGGGGTGGAGGTAATTCCTACAGGGAAAAGGTGATGGAAAACTTTCTTTCCTTGTATTTCTCTGTGTTAAAATATAATATCCAATTGTGGGTAAATCCCACAGCCCCTTGCACCTCACTCCATGTTCAGAAGTATTTCTCCACTCTTCTAGGAGGTTTTTGTTAAGCAAAGGTAGCTGCATATTTGAAGATCTAAATCAGGGATGGCCAAACTACAGCCCATGGGCCGGATCAGGCCTGCAGCACCAAATCATCCAACCCGTGCCGCCCGGGGAACAAGAAGTAAAATGCACCCATGCATGTACAAAACACTGTCATAAATGCACCCACGGCTGCATTGACGGAAGTGTTTTGCACATGCACGGGCACATTTTACTTCCACTTCTGGTAGGAGGAACCACACAACAGGCCCACTCAACCATGTGACTGGCCTGAAAAGTTTGGTTACCCCGATCTAAAAACTGAATTAAAAAACCATACTGCCAACAAAAGGGGGAGCAATAATTACAACATTCTAGAAACATACATAATCAACACGTACCTAGTTCAAGTAGCCGCTTTGTAAGCATCATTGCTTTGTCAAGATCTCCCTGCTGATAAACAGCATAACTTAGGTAGTCTAGAACAGAAACCTTATTGATGGAAGATGAAACTTCTCCATCATCCAGCTGTTTCAGAGCTTGCTCCATCCACAGTTCTGTGTGGTAGTAGTCTGCATCTGTGTATGCGATCTTGCCCAACTCAAAGCAATCTTCAGCTGTAAGAAATGTCTTATGTTTCACTCCTACAACAAGAAAGAAACCAAAAACACTTCAAACACTCATGTATTGAAATGTCTCAAATTCCTCCCAGAACTGAAGTAATAAAAATTTTACTAGTTCTTTTGATGACACTACACAGAGGGAAACAAGATAGTATAACTAATGAAAACTACACTTTTTATTTTACACAAAATAAAATTCGCTCGAAATCTTTGAAATGCAAATCATGAAAGCAAAAATTCAGACTTGAAACAGTTTAGATTCTGTTCAAAACAGATGTGCTCATAAGGATGGGAATCTGATGTGGAAGGGTGTGCAGGATTCCTAATTATAATTTAGAGGTAGATTGATTACTCGTAGGAAGTGTATTTACTTCTACTTACGTGTATTCATTTAGAAGGCATTTAGATTTCTTATTTAGAATCTACATTTAGATGAGTCTAAATTTAAGATCAAACCTAAATTTAGATGTTGATTCTAAATAGAGGAGATTTGTGTTTTTTGTTTACATGTCTCAGAATTTTACAGGTCATGTTAGCCATGGGAGAACTCTGAAAGTTGTATCCCAAAAACACTAATCAGTATACAGTACAGTAGAACCCCATATAGTGATTTTAATCTGTTCCACAGAGCTGATCGCTATGCGGTTTTTGTCGTTGTACGATCCTACCTATGGGAAAATCCATACAATGATTTTCCCTATGGGAAAAACCATACAATGATGTTTGGTGCTAAGCGGTTTTTCCCATTGGAAACTTGTTGTACAGATTTCCCCATAAGTACGATCGCTATGCGGAACGGTTTCCCCCCCTCCAAGCCTCATCGCTATGCGATTTCACCAGTGATGGGATGTAACAAGTTCTCACCAGTTCTCCAGAACCGGTAGCAGCTTTCCCCAGTGTCCTGGAGAACCGGTAGCAGCTTTTGGGGGGAACCACCTTCGGGGCTTACCTTTTCACTGGTTCCCCCATTGTGCATGCACACCAAGCACTTGGTGTGTATGCACACCTACAGTACTTGGCGCGTATGCACGGCCTCCTTGCTGTCCTCCCAAGTGGAGATGAGGAAGAGAAGCTGCTAGCCTGAAGCTCCATATAGACTGCTCCCCAGGGTAAGTGACTCACCTTTGGATGGGGTGTGTCTGTGTGTATTTTAATATGTATTTAATACCTTTACCTATATTGACATACTACCACAGTTCCTAAAAAGGCCTGGCGGCTGGCAGGCCTGGCGGTCTGGCTTGGGGTTTTTAAGCAAAGTCTTGGAGTTACCTTATCAATAAGCTACGCCTGTGCTGTTCCAAGTGCTGTTCCAATTGGAGAACCCTTTTGGAGGTACAGCTGTTTTACATTTACATTAAGGCATATTATCCTAGAGAACTGGTTAGGCAAAGACTATCTTAGTACCTAACTTCTTTAACTGTTGAAAAGTTGAAAAGTGCCAAAATGAAGCCATCTTGTGGTGAGTTCATTCTGTAGTTCCTTCCATCTGACCTAGTGTGAGAAACATTAGCCAGAATAAGCTTTAAGCTCTGGTTTAAAAGCTCTGGTTGATTTGTGTTTGGTTTGGGTGGGTGACTGTATTTTAATGTATGTTATTTATTTATTTGTTTATTTTATTTACGGGTTTGTGTTGTGGTTGGATGGGTGGGATGAGGGGTGTGTGTGTGCTTATTTTTATTTTTTTATTTTGTATTTTTGTATTTTTTATTTGGCCCCGCCCACCACACCATGATGTCATGTTAGCTCCACCCACACTGATGACATCACGGTGGGGTAGTAAAATTTTTGACATCCCACCACTGGATTTTACCGCTGTATGGGGCGATCACTATACAGGGTTCTACTTTACTTACAAAAGATTCTAAGAATCACCAAATCTATTCATTTTTTAACAGTCCTACTACGTTTTTGTCTTTTCAGACTCCTACAAGCTTTAACTTTAAAGGCCACAGTGTAACACACATCCACAAATAATGATTTTGCTGAGTGGATACAATAGTTACAAATTTAACAGACAGGTTGATGGGAATTTTACACCATGAAAGAATGTATTGCCTCCAAATAAACATTTCATTTCCGCTTTATAACAAGGTATCAAGATGGCTCTTTCAGGTCAAAATAATTTTGTGTTTTGAGTCCAGCAATTAGGGCCACAATCAAGAAATTATCCTGTATATACTAACGTATAAGCTGACCCAAAAATAAGCCAAGGTACCTAATTTTGACCTGAAAACCCAGGAAAATGGATTGACCTGAGTATAAGCTGAGAGTGAAAATGCAGCAGCTTCTAGTGAGTTTCAATAATTAAAATACATGAAAATACAAGAAAATTAATTTTGTGATTTTTAACTGTATTTGCACCACCCACCAGTGGTGGCACTGCAGGGGAAGTGGATGGGCAGGTCAATTGCACTGAGGCAGGAAGTGTTGCTCTAGCCTAGCTTCTTGCTCCTCCTGCAAGCAAGAAGCATGGCTTTCCCCTCCATCCTGTCAAGAGCAGACTCAAAGACATGAAGGTAAGTGAAATCCTTTCTAATTCCACACCAGTTTGGAAGGGGGGACATGATTCCATTGTAGAGCTTCTTTCTCCATCTGTGTTTTTCCAAAGGAATGAATTGAAAACAAACTTCAGAGTAGAAGAAATTAATTTTCAATGTACTCTAGTGGAAAATCGCAATTTGTGCCCTCTTGTGGCCAGTTGTATAATTGCGCCTCAGATTCTTTTGCTGCAGAAGTGCCAAAGCTTACTTTTAAACTGCTGAACAACTAAAAAAAAAAACATATTTTAGACCCTTGTGGTTCTTGACCCGTGTGTAAGCCGAGTCCCCTTTTTGGACCTCATTTTTGGGGCTAAAAACTCGGCTTATACTCGAGTATACACGATATGTTCACAAGGACTAACCTTCAGGGTATCTGATACAGACTCAGCCAACTTTTTAAAAATACACCACCACACACATAATGATCCTATAGTACAAAAATAACATTTCTTTCACAGAAAAGCTATGTTGAAAGAGTGAGACTTCACAGAGATAAAATAGCTTTTTTTGAAAAGTGGTGTACTACCTGGAAATGAGTGGCACATATACTTACTGCCCCATAAAGTGATACAAAAAGGTCCCAACAATATTGTCTAACAGATAGCTAGCTCTGCTCAAAAGCTAGTCGTATCTGACTCTAGGGCAGGGATTCTCAACCTTTTTTAAAGCCATAGGCCAGACCACACCCCCTCAGACAGCTGAACAGGCCTGACTGGTGTTTCCCTTGCCGTAAACGCTGGTGTGCTATGTGCCTGCAGCTGTCGTAAAAGTGTCTGTGTCCACTTCCAATTGCGGCGGCAACGCAGGCCACATAATATGGTGCTGTGGGCCAGGGCCAGCCCACAGGCCATAGGTTGAGAGCCCCTGCTCTACGGCCAAAACCCAGTGCTGTCTGCATCTGCAGATGTTTCTGCAGCCATGTGACAGGCATGACTAGGCACTGGAGTGCACAGAACGCTGTTTACCTTTCCACTGAAGTGGTACCTATTTATCTACTTGCAATTTCTTGCTTTCAAACTGCTAGGTTGGCAGGAGCTAGGACAGAGACAGGAGCACACTCCGCCGTGCAGCACTTGGTTCTTGAACCACTGACCTGCTAACCTTCCAGTTATCAAGTTTAGCAGTTTAACCACTAAGCCACCGCAGTCCTAACCCACCATTAATCTTGCATTAGCCACAGAGAAAAAGTTGGTATTACAAGAGAGAAAAACACACATTTTAACATACCAGTAACACCTATGTTATCTAAAATTGTAGGTGTACGTCTGGCCTCCAAAGCAGAGCTAAAAACCACGGTTGAAATCTGGCTAGCAATCTTGGTTTAGAGAACAAGGAAAAACCACAGCCTGGCAGATTGAATGTAACAGCAAGTCATGTTTTACGCTAAAGTGGATGACAGTGCAGTAATTAAAAATTATATTGTTAAGGAGAGGAAGAAGGGGGAAAGTAAATGTGGATGTCAACTGCTCATTAATGTGCACATATATTGTATAAAGTTTTAAAAGATTTGCTGTTATACAAACAGGTTTCTTCAAAACCTTACCTGGAAGATTTCCCCTTGAGAGGGTGTCTGTATCTAAGTTATATGTATCCTGGAGCCGCAAGAGAGCTTTAGCAGCACCAGTTTGATCTTCATCATTAGGAAAAGACTGGCGCTGAATAGTCATGTTGGAAATAAATCCTAAAGATTAAAAAAAAGAGGTTATTTTATTTTTCATTTCCTCTGAGTACCAATTCCACTGTCACTGACATTATACCTACTATCCTCTAGATCTTAATACTCCTTCCCTCATTCTCCCCTGTAGTTTTATTTCCTCGTCTTCCCATTTTTGCAATTATAACTGTGTCATTTATCCAGAACTCATAATTCTTATTCCTCTTGATGCTGAATACAATTTTGATTTAATAAAGTAGAACAGCAAACTACTTAGTTTTATGTGATTGTGTAAGAGAATTTTCAAGTTCATCAGGAACAACTTCAGCTGCTACTGATTTAGGATTAGTGTGCATTTTCTGGGTCACAGAAGTGAACTCTGTCAGACAGATATGCTATATTATGAAGCAGCACTTGTGTCTCCACACTCACTCACTTCCTCTCATCAATACCATAATGAGATATGTTTAGGGTTATAACTCCATTCATATTTTACACAAAGAGGCCAAATTCAAATCTCAGTTTCACTGACAGCACATCAGTAATCAGTGTTACTGCTTACATGATCATTACTGGCATTGAAGTTTTGAATCGTCCCATCATGAAATCATAGATCTCTCAGGAATTCCTAGATTACACATCATTTGTTCACCACTGTCCCAAAATGGATCTCAATATCCAAAGAAAACTATCCAAGCTTTTAAAAAAAACATACCATCGGACATATCTTTCAGGACCAAATTCTCCAGTTCACTCCACTCTGTATTAAGTCGCTTCATTAACTTGAAGGCATTCACAGGATGTCCTAAGAATCCTTCCGGGTCTTTTGCTGCAGTGTCTGTCAACTTATCCAACTTCTCTGCCCATCTAGAGAGGCAAAATGCAAGCTCAATATTTTTATACTATCAGCTATTCACACAATTACAATGCTGACTGACATATGATACATTTAACCTTGTGTTATGAGCTTTCCCTAATGATTCAAAATATTTAAATATATTTAATAAAATATTATACTTCCCCCCAAAATGTGAAGCTGTTTAGACTAAGTAAAGTTGATGAAGATAAATACAGTAATACCTCAGATAACGTTTACCTCAGATAACGCTAAAATCGCATAATGTTAAGTAATCTGGGGAGTAGAATTGGATCGAATAACGTTAAGGTCCTATGGGATGGATCGGATAACAACCGCTAAAGCCTTTGCGGTTACAATGTACTGTATCTCTATGGAGCTTTCTTTAATGTTATCCGATCCATCCCATAGGATTTTAACATGCATCTGATAACAGTAAAAATCGGATAACACCAAGACTTGTGGAACCAAGTCTTAGCTTTATCTGAGGTATTACTGTATATATATTGCCCTAACTCCTTATAGAAAGCAATTTGCAAATACAACACATTTGGTTTTACTCTCACAAAAGCAGCATATCAAGTACAGTTTTTAGGAACGTACGGTGAATTCACTGCACAATATTAATATTCAAACTACTACCTACTTCTTAATCTGCTCCAGCTTGCTCTCTTCTGCCTTGATATAGTCTTTCAGTGAAGTCACCAGGTCTTTTTCAGTATTAATCAAGTCTGTCATGTGCCCTAAAAAGTTTAATATAAGTATTACATTTGTAGTCATGATTATAAAATATTAACAATATAGTTTTAGAAACCAACTAAGCAAAAATATGCACTCTCTAGCATTTCCCAAACAAAAAAACAAAGTAAGAAAGCAAATTCATATCTATTTTGGAAATTTGAAGTCAATTCATTAGCTTTTCCTGGTAAGAGAGCACAATGCCATTAAGTTATCATTGTTATTGAAGCGAAACACAAGCGTTAAGGAGTCAGTCTTCTTCTACTGATGTCTTGTAAATGCCGTAATATTGTTTCAAACTGATCTGCTCATATCATATTTTGTTGGTTTTACTGTTTAATTCGAGAGGCAGGATAAACTAGGAAGGCCACTGCAGCCTTTTAACAAGGTTAGAGCAACTTGGGCTTCATTAATGGCACCAAAATTCAAAGGGCACTGAAGTCCAGACTTGATTCGACTGCTGGTGTCAAGAAAGTAAGTACAGTCAAACCTCGCATAAAGAGCGCCTCGCTTAAAGAGTAACTCACTTAAAGAGCAGAAATTTCTCTGAATATTCGCTTCGCTTAACAAATAAAACCAACCAAAAACTCGCTTAACAAATAAATCGGGGTTCGCAATTCCCCTCACAACTGGTCACTTCCAATGGTGTTTCGCTTAAAGACAAGCTCGCTTAAAGAGCAATCCTGTGGAACGCATTATGCTCTTTAAGCAAGGTACAACTGTAGTAATACCTAATTCCCCCATTTTTTAAAAAAGGAGGTATTTTCTTTCTTTCTTCTGGAAACACACTACTTTCATTTCTTCCTTTTTTACAGGAAGCTCATGCTTCAGGAAAGAGCAGGTTTGAGATGGTGCTCTCTGTAGAAATTACAGTAAAACCTCTACATACAATTCTTTTCCGTTCCATGAAGTTATTTGTATGTCAAAAAAGTGTTGGAAACACATTGCATTACCAAGAGAGGCCACTAAATGTCACCGTATATTTTTTTGTATGTCACATTTTTCCTATTACAAATTTGTATGTCAGGTTTTTTTAGATGGGATTTCTATTTGTATGTCAAATTTTTTGTAAGTTGAACCATTTGTATGTTGGGGTTCCACTTGTACTAGCTATGGCCCTGACCATAGGCAGTACAGCCAATGGTGAGGGGTCATCAAAGTTGTAGCTCACCTCTTAGATTCATAGCCATCTTCATAAGTCAAGAATAAAACCATCCCGTATTCAACTGATAATTTTTAAAAAGCTTACTATATGGATGTTGTAAACACAATTAGTCCTTTTGTGGAAAACCAAACATTGCTAATTTTTGAAAAGCTAATTTATTTGACACCTTTTCACAGCTTCTTCAGAACTTTCTTTCACCACTCTTTAAAGATGTTTGCTAGCCTTTTTACACAATGCTATCACTGGCTATGCTTCAATAGCATTCCCTTTAGTAGCTGCCAGAAGGACAACTAATAACATTTGTAAAGAAGTACATCCCTGTTGTCATTACTGAATGATTCTACCCAACAGCACAGCTTACCAATAGAAGTGAAGAAATCTGTATGGGTGTAAGAAGGTGACAGCACAGCACAGAGGACTAGTAAACACCATGGCTTAGTCAACACCATTTTATTCTTTCAGATTAACACACACCTAAAAGAAAAATAAAGTTGATACTGTAAGCATATTACAATAAATAGTTTTATTAGTTCAAGGCATTTTAAAACAATACATAGACTATGGGACTAAAAAACAATTTACATGCAAATAAATCTATTTACTGTACATGTATAGACTCCAACCAGCCCAACCAGTAATAAAAATGTTGGTAGTTTCAGTCCAGGATTATCTAAAGGGTCACTGCTAGAAATGAAGAGAAATGTGATGGGACACAGATTACAGCACGGGTTCTCAGCCTTTTTGTGCCATGGGTGAGACCATGCCCTCTCAGAAAGCTAAGCAGGCCAGACACGTGGTTCCCCCCCAATGTAAATGCTGCCATAAACCATAGTGGGCATGGGTGTGTTTGCACAGGTGCAGGTGAGTTTACGGCTGTCGTAAGCACATTTGACTCTGCTTCTGGGGGCGTCACAAAGGGCTCGGAGATTTGCCATCACAAGCCGGGTCCGACCCGTAGGCCATAGGTTGCAAATCCATGGATTACAGCAAACCACTGCAAATGAGTGGAGCATGACTAAGACTACATACTAAAAGAAAAGGGAAGAAATGATGTCTCAAAGCTCTGTTTGAAGTTAGCAGCTGTGGCAATTTTTTTGCTGACTAAAGGCTCTGTTTTTCAATTTTTAGGTGCACAGTTTGTTCATAAAGTGATATGTACATGTATCCCAAAATCACCAAATGAAACGTTTAAAAGCAATTAGCTGCTGCTTTTAATTAGGTTAAGCTGAACATGTGTTGAATGTTTAGCTATATACAGAACCTACTTTGGCAGAATTCTCCTCCACAGCCTTAGACTACCTCTCAGAACAAAGGAAAAACTTGGAACTTGGCATGGTCCACTTACACTATTGACAATACAGTACATGCTAAGCCTGAAGTGTAAACTCATTAGTAAATATGTAATGTCACAATGTTTGTCTTGCATCCATTTACTAACTACTTGCAATTCAACAAGGTGAAACTTCACAACTAATCTGAATAACAATCAGAGATCATCTGCTATTACCAGTTGTAAAAAAAAAACACAACACTTTGATTTGTATACTTTCTGTTATGCTAACCAACCATCCTGTACATCTGTACCTGAGGTGTACAAATTGATGCCATGAAGTCTCACTTTTATGTCTGACAAAGTGGACTTGATCCATGAAAGCAGTGAACTGGCTGCTGCCCATCACTGCAGATGACCCTAATGGCTCTCTGGCTGAAGCACAGGTGGGGACATGGGCAATATCAGAGATGGGAATGTTAAGTGTTAAATTAATCTGTCATTAAACCTCTAAATTTAATTCAGTTAAGCTGAAGGGGGTGGAAGCAGAGGTGTAGCATGGGGGGTGGGTGGGGGGAGCCTACCCTGGGCGGCACCTTTTTGGGGTGGCACCTTTTTGGGTGCCCATCACTGGTCATCTGGCCGAAAGAAAAATGGTTCTAGTTGTACCTGGCCCACCCTCTAACCTTGTTCCCCACTGCTGTTTCAAGGGGAACATGTTTCAGTTCTGCCTCACCTATACCATGTATGGGATTTGCTAATGAAGTGGCCACTACAACGTTCCATTCCCATGAAAAGCTCACATTTCTAAAAACTATTGACTAGTCACTATATCACCTTATAACAGAGAAATAACCAGTTTTCATATGAATGTATCAGGTATGCATTCTAAGGTCCAGTATAATCACACATAAAGAGGCCTAGGTAACTGAAGAAAGATGTCCTCCTGAAACACCTGTAGCCCTAATGTGAATTAATCTGATTTTTTTCAAGCTTGAAGGGTTTCTAGAACAAGACAGGAGCCATGCTTCAGTGCGCTGCAGTTCAGGATGAAACAGGCTCAGTGTAAAAATAATGTATCAATTGTATAAGCAGCCTAATACCCTTTGAACATACTCTGCCCATGTCACCTGCTCGTTCACTCCTGGCATTTGCAAGCCCCCCCCAAAAAAAAAAATACAGAAAAAACTTAAAATATGCAAACAAGAAAAGGGCACAGATAACAGGTCTGTGGAATATGTAGCACTTGAAATATTGGTCTCTCACTTCTGTTATCTTTCACTATTGGCTTAGGGAAGCAAGAATGGACAGATTCCAGTTTTCTATATTTTGGGGTACATGTTTCACCCCAAACACAGCACCAGCCTTATGCTGGCAAAGTCTCATGATCACAGTTCCTACAGATATAGACATGTAGATTAACTCTACATTTCTTTTAAGACAAGTGGACTATTATCATATGGTAAACAGTCTGGCTAGGTTATCCTGCTATACTCAACGCTCATCACCACATGGCGGTTAACTAAGCTGACCACCCTGAGGACTAACAGCCTTGGATGCCAAAGTCCATAGGGAAGGGTGATGGTGCCCAAGTGAATTAAATCCCACTTGATGGAGGGCAGCAGTTTCATCAATACTGGCCTGGAGCTGATGAGGACTCTGCGTGCCAAAAGGGCTCAGGACCAGAAAGTGACTCGCAGAACTGGATCAGTGGTACGAGGGCCATGCTGTGTTGCAGAAAGCAGATGAAAGGCCACTGCATTAGATTTTCAGGACAGTCTTCATGGCTTATCGCCATGATGATTGCCAATATTCAGATTCGGATACGGCAGAAGAACAACTCCTTAAATATCTCACTTGCCTCAAAAGCCCTATTAGGATTGCAATACAGTATGTCAGTTCTGTTTGGTGGCACAGAACATATACCCACAATTAGCTACTACAAAATTCTGGACTTGTATCTTTTCCTTTGCCCAGCATATTGAGATATCAACCTATCTCACAATGTTTTTAAAATGTGTTGCAATGATCTCCAAAACCTTTTGCTACATTAGAGCAAAGATAGCTCTGGCTCGGTGGTTTCCAACCTTTGCTTTTTTGGACTTCACTTCCCAGAAGCCTGAGCCATTTCCCCAAAGCACATATCAGCCAATGTACTGACTTAGGCTTCTGGGAATTGACATTCCCCTGTGGGGTGTGAGCCCCACATTGGGATCCACTGCTCTAGGTTCACCGATGCTCTGAGACTTCAGTCAGACAACGCACTAGTTCTTGACTTTATCAGTCAACCATCTGGATATAAAAATATTATATCAAGATCAATGGGGTCACTGTACTAAGCTTACAATTGGTGTCCAAGAGATATGGGGTCACTGTACTAAGCTTACAATTGGTGTCCAAGAGATACTCTTTCAAGTTTATCTTTCTTACTTCAAGTTGTCCACATAAAGTCCATACAGAAAAGAAACAGAAAGTTAATACGAGGAGAAAAAATTATGATAAGTCAAAGCACCTGTTGCTTATGATTTCTATAAATACTACAATGTTCGGGAGAGGTAGCTTTCCACTATATGGCTTCAGCATCTCTATCCCACAGACCAGTGGTGTCACCGGGGGGGGGGGGGCTGGCCCCAGGCGGCTTTTTGGGCTGTGTGTATTCTTGGACTACAATTTTAATATGTGATTTTTGTGTTCGACGCTGTTAGCTCTGAGTTGCTTTGGTGAATAGAGCAGCATACAAATCTAAATATAATAATAATTAATAACCAGAAGCCTTGGTGGGAGCAGGCGCCAGTGTCCACCAGGGGGCAGCAAATTTGGCTTCAGCCCTGGGCAGCTGAAATTACTGCAACAGCCCTTGGTGACACTCCACATCCTTTTAACCTACCCCCTACTTTTTCATGTTGATGAACCTCTCTGTTATATGTTACATTCCATAGAGTATTAAGGCATCACATTTCACACTCCTACTCTCCACTATTTTAACTGTAATAACCTTCTGTTTGCCAGAATCAGTACAGGCATCAAGACAATGCATGGAAGGCAAATCTTTTCCACTTGTAGAGAGGTAGCTAGTAGGATCATCCTTCAGCAGGCCAGAACAAGTCTGAGTATGAACTATGCTGAATCATATTAACCCATTCTCTTAGGCCCATGATGGCACTCCGGCTGTTCTTGGACTTCAATTACCAAAAGCCCAAGTCAGCACTCCTGCTGATCAGGGCTTCTAAGAATTGAAGTTCAAGAACAGCTGGAGTGCCAAAGTTCGCCATCACTGTATTAGGTAGACTTTGAAAGTCTAGCTTTGAGTTTGTGTAACTGGTACCTAATAACCTGGTTTTATCTTATGAAACACTGTAACACAGCACTGTTTCACAATGCTAGAATTCACATAGATACCAATGTGTGAAAGTATTTGTTAAAGAGGCTGATATCAGCCTGCAATATCATTATGTCAATATTAGAAGCCCATAGCAAGGGGGTGGCCAAAATGAGATGGCTAGATGGTATTGTAGAGACAATGGGCACAGAACTGAGCGAGTTGAGGAAGATGGTGGAGGACAGAAGTGCCTGGCGGACAGTGGTCCATGGGGTCGCAAAGGCTAGGAATCGACTGTGCGACTGAACAACAAAAAGCATTTTGTAGTACTTTACAAGACTCTCTCTACACATCCTATGCCAAACACATTGGGCTACAAGTGTCTTCCACTATGTTTGATCTGCAACTGGTTTCTGTATCCTTCTACTCATTGAACAAGTAGGTGTTCTCAATGCAGAAGAGATTGAGCCTACAGAAAGTCAGTAAATCATCTCCATTATCATTTGTTTCCCCTGAGGATCCATGAAACCCAATCACATGCTCATAACTGCACCTGTCATTACCAATCTGTGCATTGAAATCACCCTTTATCAACTTTAAGTCATAGGTAGAGACATGAGCCAGTGTTCCCTGTAGCTGATTGTAGAATTCGTCCTTCCTTTTTTCTTCTGCATCTTCCGTCGTCACACAGATCTGAATAACTGTCAACCTGGTACAAGCTTGAATTAAATATTCTTGTGATGATTCGATCATTAACAGGTCTCTAGCTAAGGAGTCCTCTACTTGCTCTTGGGCTCAGAACAAAGCCTACACCTCAGGCATGCTAATCTATATGCCCCGAGTAAATTATGGTCCTTCTTTCACCAATGAATTTGCCACTTCCTGTCAGTCTCAACTCATTGATTCCTAAAATGTCAAATGCTGTAATTATGAAATTCTCGTAATAGTTGCTGAAGTCTGCCACATTGGTACAGTGTATGTACATTCCATGTTCCAATCCGGTTAATTAATTTTGCACTAAGGCTCAAATCCTGCACCAGGAGTAGGGCAGCCAACTGTGTCATAGAGGATGAGGTTTTTATCAGCTGAGAGCAATCCATTCTGCTGTAGTTTTTCTCTTTCACTTGTAGTTTGTTACAAGAATTTTTTCATGAGGCCAGGTTGCAAGCCTGATGCTCAGGACCCCTGCAATTAGCCTACACAGAGTATTATTTCATTCCTTATAGTTCACCCCCTCAACACTTTGAGGAATACAGTGGGATTTTGAGGGGAAAGAGTAAGGCCTTAAAGACTAATAAATTCTATTTGGCATGTGTTTTGAATTAACTATAGCCCAACTATATCTGGAAAGGTGGGCTACAGAAAGTTAAGCAAAACAACTTGTTACTTGTTAAAGTGTTAAAGAATTACTTCATGGTTTTAGATGCCAGCAAAAATAGTGCAAAAATCAAGTATGCAAGGAATGTTGAGCCATCAAATTGCAATCAAGTTATGGTAACACTAATAGACAAGAGGCACCTTGCGTTTTACCAGTCTTTGACCTCAATACTATTTGAAGATGACCAAACCTCTAAGTAACCATTTGAAAATGTAAAACAAAAATTATGATAAATCAGCAATATTCACTAACTTAAAACCTATTGTATTTTTATGTAAGATTTATTTTTATGTAAGATTTATTATTTATATTTATTCATGTTGTTATATGCTGTTTTCAATTGTACTTTGTATATTGTATGATGTTATGCTGTTACTTTTTGTTCATGGTGTATTTTGGTTATTGTATATCATTGATTTGCTGTTTATATTGTATCCATTGTGTTTTATTTTTATGATTTGTAAGCCACCTAGAGTCGGGTTTTCCTGAGTAGGGCGGGATATAAATTTGAAAATAATAATAATAATAATAATAATAATAATAATAATAATAATAATAATAATAATAATAATAATAATAATAATAATAATAATAATAATAATAATAATAATAGGTTTAATGGAATAAATCACAGTAGTGAATTTCTGCTAATTAAAAGTAACCACCCGTATAAGCTGACTAGATAGCTCAGTGAGTTTGGTATCTGATTAAGGAGAAAAGGGTTTAGAAGTTCAAGTCCCTAAGGGGCTTATCATGTACCTAATGAGAAAAGCTAGCCTATATAGCCATGGGTGCACTAGAAAACCCCAGGGTGTTCTTGGTAGGGAATGGTAAACCACTTCTGAGTACTCTATACAGTAAAACCCAGTGTTACAACCGCCTTGGTTCAAGTTTACTGCAGTTTACAATGGCAAATCCTATTGAAATGCCATCCCGGTTTACAAAATTTTAATGTGTTTTTTTTTCTGGTTTACAACATTCAATTCAGGACCATTTTTTAATTTTTCAATGCATCCCTATGGATGTTTCAGTTTACAATTTTTTCAGGTTACGGACCTCCATCGTAACCCAGGGTTTCACTTTACTTAAAAAACCTTGAAAAAAGTATCAATGTAAGTTTGAATCAACCTGAAGACAATTATTTCATGCCACCTTCACCATATAACCTCAAACTTTTCTGAACTGAGCATACAATTTGTGGGGGAAGCACACTGGAATTAGTACATTCCCTTTTTCTTGGCATTGCTAAAATATTAAACCCTATTGCAACCTGAATCCTTATTGTTATATTATTCATATGTTACTAAAGGGAAAGGGAAAGGTTTCCCTTGCTCGAAAGCCAGTTGTATCCAACTCTAGTGGTCAGTGTTCATCTCTGTTTCTAAGCCGAAGAGCCAGCGCCGTCTGCTTCTGCAGACGTTTCCATGGTCATGTGGCAGGCATGACTAGACACCGGAGCGCACGGAAGAACCCTTGCCTTTAAGGATTCAAACCCTTCCAAGGTAGTCTCTGAAGAAACTAAATAAAAATCAAAACAAAAATAATAAACATTGCAAGTCATAAAAGCAATCAGGGTCAGCCTGTCCCCTGGGAGGGGACGGAAACCTAGAAATAAATTTGAAATACTTTTTAGCTTGGCTTTCTCTTTGGTCTACTGTTTTATCTTAAAGGTTAAATGAAGGGATATGGTCCTGGCAGCAGGGACATCTCAGTTGGAGCAAACTCTGATCTCTTGTTTGCTTGTCACACTTCTTTGCTTATTCCTGGAGGTCAGTAAATTAGGATGACTGGATACCTTTTTCTAAATTAAAAAAAAAGGCTCAAGCCTTCTTACAGATAAAGGTGGTCATAAAGTAGAGAAGGGGAGAGAATATTTCTACATGCCTCCTTTTGCATCCCAGTAAACTTCAGGAGTTGTGCCACTTTCTGCTGGGGAACAGAAGACAGGCAGCCCTGGGCACAGTCTACTCAGAAGTAAGTCCCACTCAGTTCAATGGAATTTACTTTCAAGTGGGTGATTACTAGTGATCATTGCATGGTCTCAACTACAAGTTCCCTTTCAAGTACAGTACTGTATTTCTTACACGAGGAATACACCATACACTTGTCTTTATCAGACTGCATTGATTGTAAAAGCAAAGCAATCACGCGTATATACCACCCCATAGCACTTAGTGCACTCTCTGGGCAGTTCACAAATTAATTAGAATTTCCCCCAACATGCTGGGTACTCATTTTACTGACTTCGGAAGGATGGGAGGCTGAGTCTACCTTGAGCCCTGGTCAGGATCAAACTCACAACCTTTTGGTTGCAGGACAACAGTTTAACCACTGCACCACAAGGAGTAATTTCCTCTCGTCTCCTTTTTTCCTGGAATTTTTTGGAATAGTAGCCATGTTAGTTTGTGGTTCAGGCATATCAGAAAACAAAACAAAACAAAACAAAATAAAATCACTGTAGCACTTTAAAGACTAACTGCTATATTTTTATTGTTAGCTTTCGTGGATCAAGTCCACTTCTTCAGACAAAGAGTGAAACTTACAGGCATGGTTTTTATATACCAAATTTTTTCCTGGCAGGCTTCCTCAGTCTTTTCATTACCTTTTCTGTAAAACTGTCTAGAATGGTGATGGCGAACCTTGGCACTCCAGGAGTGTTGACTTGGGCTTCTGGTAATTGTAGCCCAAGAACACCTGGAGTGCCAAGGTTCACCATCACTGGTCTAGAACATTTTCCATACTAAGATGCCCTGCATCATACAGTATTATGCCAGTCATGTCCAAAAACACCCCTGGATAGAAATACTTCTATTCATGGAGCAGAATTTATGAATGGCAAATAAACTGATATAGGATCTCCCATCATTTTATTTAGTTGTTTGTAATATACGGTATATATATTGCCCTTTTAAGGACAAACCATTACCCAAATTTATATTTTTATGCTTCATACACTTCTGCATCTCACTTTAATTTTTGCTGACAAAATATAATTTGTAAACCCTGAGTATTACAAAAATGTGTTCAACGTGTGTCTATAACACCCAGGTATGGCAAAACAGAAACTACAGTATTGGAAAAGAACTGTTAAATGTTATAAAATAATAAATGAATGAATACATGAAATATTTTAGAGCACCTATCACATTCGCTTTTAAAAAAAAAATAGTTTGCATAACTCCACACCTAGAAAACCGCAGCTTTTTCATACAGTATCTGTGTGACCTGGAATGCTATTCATGCTTAGAGAGCATGAGTAAGAGTCAGCATAAATAGCTTATTTCCAGAAGTTTGTGAAATGAGCAGAAGGTTGATGAAAGAATGCCACTGCCACGTATTTAATCCTCCCCCTCTCACGTAATGGATAGTACTTTTCTAAATCCCTTCCAAGGGGAATTTAACAACAAAAAATGCTGAAGAAAAAGCCGTTATGTTTCTGCATAAAGAGTTCTCTTTCACATCGCTTCCTTTGGTCCATTCTGATGTTTGTTCCCTCTTATTTTCAGAGAGATCAATTTACACACAGAAAAGGGAGGGAAGAATCCAGAAGCACACATTGCTTTGCTAGGAATGCCTGTACAAACCAATCCAGCTCAGCTTCTTTTTATTAGGAATGGTTGCGCCTAATCTGCTTAAGAAATCACTGCAGGCTTGGATAAACCTCAAACTAAAATCTGGCGAAAGTTGGCAGGCGTGGTTTATTATCTAAGTTAAATAAGTAGAACATCTTTTTCCGCCTGGGATATTAGGCCTTGTGTGCATTCTGAGATATGGAGGATGACCGTCGTAATAGGGAAAACGTGGACAAGTAACAATATAAAATAGTCTGAGATGCAGAACTAGAGATGCTGAGAGAGGGAAGAAAGACTCAGAGCCCCTATCCCAGCCCCATAGTAATTACACAGAAATACTCAATCACTCTGAACTGCTCTCCTCCATAGTTGAAGAAGAGCTACTCTATGCGTGGGAGTGGGCGTGAATACAGGATATGAGCCATTTTTATGAAATCTATCAATCAAAGCAGAAATCTGTCCTCTTGACCCCAGCAACAGCAAGCTGGAAATTTCTTAAGAGTCTTTAACACATTCCTAACAGTGCAACTAGTTAGCCATTTGAGCAATAGCTCAAATAGCGGGGTATCAAATTCGGACTAATAATAATAATAATAATAATAATAATAATAATAATAATAATAATAATAATAATAATAATAATAATAATAATAATAATAATAATAATAATAATAGGCTTGTCCGCAATGCAATAATTTACTACAGATCAATATAAGATGAGACCTGACCAGTGATCAGCTAGCTTCACAAATAAGGATGCATGTATTTACATGAAGCATCTATCCTAGATAACATGCAGATTTACAGAGAGACTGCTATGGAATGGCACATAAAACTTGTTTTTCTCTATATAAAAACATTAAATTGAGGGGCTCCACATTGGTCTCCATTCTTTCTTGGGGACCCACACGTGTATGTTTTCCAGCTAAATTTCTCTTGTAAATAATTTTTTTCTCTTTCAAGCAAGTCACCCAGCTATTTAAGGCTCTGCTCTTTTTAAAGGGAGAATTTTTAAGAGTGACACCCCCCCCTTCCACGTCAGCCCTCCCCTGGGGCACAACATTTGGGGGGGGGAGAGCACAAAAATCTCTGCCTGCCTCTGTCTGACAAGACCGGACTGGCCCCCAAACTTGGCAAAAGCGCAACGCGCGTTTCCAGGAAAGGGGAAGCAGCCAGTCCTTGCATTGTTTGAGGAAGCCTAGAGCCTGTCGAAGCGTCGGGCCGTTTCTGTCCCACCAACCTCTTCTTCTCGGTGCAGAAAGGAGAAGGAAGAGAAAGTGCTGTAAAAAGGGGGGAAATCCCAGGCCGGGGTTGAAGCAGAAGCCAAACCCACGGGGCGACCCCAAAGCCCTTTGCCAAGAAAGACAGACAAAGAGGGCTGTTTTGGCGTGGTTTGATCAAACTTTTGAAACACGGAGTACAAGTAAAACCTCAAAATACACTAAAACCTGGTTCCACAAGTCTTGGTGTTATATGATTTTTAGTGTTATCTGATCCATGTTAAAATCCTATGGGATCCATAGAGATACATTGTAACCACACAGGCTTTAGCGGTTGTTATCTGAAGCATCCCATAGGATCTTAATGTTATCTGATGCAATTCTTCCCCCCCCGATTCCTTAATGTTATGCGATTTTAGTGTTATTCGATACTAATGTTATATGAGGTATTACTGGTATGTCTTTATATGTTATAGTAAAACCTCAGATAACACTAAAACCTGGTTCCACAAGTCTTGGTGTTATATGATTTTTAGTGTTATCCGATGCATGTTAAAATCCTATGGGATCCATAGAGATACATTGTAACCACACAGGCTTTAGCGGTTGTTATCTGAAGCATCCCATAGGATCTTAATGTTATCTGATGCAATTCTTCCCCCCAGATTCCTTAATGTTATGCGATTTTAGTGTTATTCGATACTAATGTTATATGAGGTATTACTTGTATTTGGAAACAAAAAACAGAGCAGCATCCCTTAAAGCAGTGGTTAAAAACGGCGGCCGTGCAGCCCAAACGTTGTGAGTTCGATCCTGGCGGGCGCAAAGGTCGACTCAGCCACCCAAGGTCGGTAAAATGAGGAACCCAGCATGTTGTGGGCAAAATAAATAAATAAAATAAAATTGCTCATTACCTTGTGAAACGCCCAGGGAGTGGACTAACTAAACGCAATGGAGCGGTATACAAGGGTAATGGTTATGATGGCTATTTTTATTGCTATTTACGGACGGAAGTTTCTCGACGTTGAAGGGAGGGGTGAAGGACAAGGCAAGCATGCATGCAACTTCGGGGAGGGGGTGCAAAGGAAAAGCAGCGAGCACCGAACCAGGCTTCCCCGTCGTCGTCCCTCTCTCTCTTGCCAAACCTTGCCCTCCTCCCTTCCTCGCCCCCCGACGGCGGGTGGGGAAGCCAATGGGGCGCGCCATATACAAGCCCTTGCCTTGCCACCCACCTCCAGGACGAAGCTCGCGTCTCTCGCAGCAGCCGCCGCCTCTGCCTCGCTTCAAGCCCAGCGCAGCACCGCAGGCCCCCGTGCGGAATGCCTCTGCCCGACGGGGATCCCGCCCACCGCCGGCCCCTCCGGAGGCGGCTCCCAAAAAAAAAACCCCGGCAAGGGGAAGCTACGTGAGGCCGGTCACAGCCAGGCGGCGAAGGCAACCCCGACCCACGCGCAAGCGCATCAGAGGCCGAATCCAAGCCAGCCCCTTTCTACTATTATCTCCCCCCCTCCCCAATTTATCCTCCCCTCAAGAGGGGGAGAGGAAGAACCCTGGCAGTGGGGGACCCTCTCATTGGATTGAGGGGGGGGGGGTGTTTTAAGGCGTGGGTAGCAGAGGGACAAACTTGGGGCACAAAGTTGCCATGGGAAAGGGTCGCCCTCTGTGCCCACTGATGTGGAAGGAAAACCCGTGGAGGGTCGTGATCCTGAGTAATGGCTAATGGGGTGTGTGTAGGGCAGGAGTTAGCAACTTTTTAAAACTGGGGACCAGGTCACGCTCCTTCAGACAGCTTTAGGGGGGCGCGCGGCTGAGGGCCATTTTTGCGCTCCCTCCACCACATGACACTTCCTGGTGTGGTGCAGGCGGTGGAGGGCCACATGAAATGGTACTGTGGGCCACATCAGGCCTGTGTGGGTCACAGGTTGAGAATCCCTAGTGTAGAGTTACATAGGAGTCTGGCAGAGGCGTAGCTACCGCCGTATCTGCCGTATTATTATTATTATTATTATTATTATTATTATTATTATTATTATTATTATTATTATTATTATTATTATTATTATTTATTACACTTGATACCCCGCCCCAATCGGGAGAACCCGACTCTGAGCGGCTTACAAGACACTAAAAATAAAATTAAAAACATAAGAACAATTTACACCAATAAAAGCATCAAAGTTAAAAGATCATCAAAATTTTACCACAACAATTAAAAACAATACGCAGTCCCACTTCCAGACCCAGGGTGGCAATCCTTTAAAAAAGCCACCTGGTAAGGGAACTCGTATTCCCGGGTCCCCAAACCTGACCTGCCAGCCAGGTTTTCAAGCCCTTTCGGAAGGGCAGGAGCTCTGTCTGAAGGCGCAGTTCAGTGGGCAGGAGGTTCCAGAGGGCCGGGGCGGACACGGAGAAGGCTCTCCTCCTGGTGCAGGCGAGATGCGCCAATCTCGCCGAAGGAACAACGAGGGAGCCTCTCCGATCCGCCCAGGCCATGGGGGGCCCCCAACGTGCGTAAGCAAAACAAATCTTTACCCTTCCTAAGGGCCCCCAAACAAATTTTTATATGGGGCTCCGCCAAGGCACGCTACTCTTCTGGAGTCTGGCCAGGTTATCCTGCTATGGTAGTAGAGTAGACCATACTGCCAGCAACTCAACGAAGTTTAACTAACCTGACAACCCTGAGGATTAACGGCCTTGGGTGCCAAAGTCCACAGGGAAGGGTGATGACCCCCAAGTAGATTAAATCCCAGTTGAATCCATCTTGCTGGAGGTCAGCAGCTTCATCCATACAGGCCTGGGGCTGAGGAGCACTTTACGTGCCAAAAGGGCTCAGGACCAGAAAGTGACACACGGAACTGGATCAGTGGTACAGCCCACGCAGTTCAGACAAGTACATAGTTGTCAATATGTAGTTAAAATAGAAACACACACACACACATCCACATGCACAATTTTGAGGATTATGGGATTTACTAATAGACTACAACAAAGCCTTGTTTGGATCATAAAAAACTATGGGCTGTTTTGAATGAAATAGGAATGTCTCAGCAGTTGATTGTCCTGGTGTGTAACTTGTATTGTTGTAGATTTGTCATATCAGAGATGAGAGAGGACAGCAATTCCAGGTCATACAGATTCAAAGGTCTTTTATTTGCGCAATGGTTCACAGATAGTATAGCTACTCAGAATCTGAGAACTACGAGGATTCAAAAACAAGAGTTTATATACCCAGTAGTAAACAGGAAATGCATGGCACCTCGACCATGCTGTGGTTTTACAATCTTGACACCTTGGTATTGGTCCCAGGGACAAAGGAATTCAAACTACACACTAACATTGGCTAGTGGCCAAAACTTCACACTTATCTATCCTCTACCATTGGGCACTCTCCTAAGCCCTCTATTCTAATGAGGAAAGGGTTTATTGTCTCAGCCTGAACAACATGCAGGCAAGTTTAAGCTGAATCACTGTCACGCCACTCTGTAGGTTATTGGGAGGGCAAAGATGGGGTCTCTTTGGTTTTATATTTTTCTATTTCCAAGCACAGTATTGTGGACAAGAAGAAACATCAATAATGTAAGATATGCAGATGACACCATCTTATTGGCAGAAAGCAACAACAAGAAGAAAGTGCCAAAGCAGGACTGCCACTGAATATGAAGAAGACAAAAATCATGGCTACAGAAGAAGTAAAAAAAAATTGACATTGAAGCAACTGAAATAGTGAGATCATTTGTATATCTTGGTTCAACCGTCAATCCAAATGGAGACTGCAGCCAGGAAATCTGGCAAAGATTGAGACTCAGAAGGACAGCCATGAAAGAATTTGGAAATATCAAGAGTAAGAACATGTCAGTGGAGACCAACACCAAGATTATCCATACTATTGTATTTCCGATCACTATGTACAGATGTAAAAGCTGGACAGTGAAGAAAGCTGACAGGAGAAAAGTGACTCATTTAAAATATGGTGCTGGAAAAGAGGTTTGTAGATACACTGGACAGACAGAAAGATAAATACAATAAATGGGTCCTGGAGCAAATGAAACCTAAACTATCTCTGGAAGCAGAAATAATTAAATTGAGGCTGTCCTACTTCATGAGAAGGCAAGGTTATCTGGAAAAGACAATAATGCTGGAAAAGTTGAAGGCAACAGGAAAAAAGCAAGGCCAAATATGAGACAAGAGTTTACAGGAGCTGAACAGGACTGTTGAGGACAGAACATTTTGACATTTGGTCATTCATAGGGTCACTAACTTAATGGGATTTGTTGACAACACTATTTGGTTGTAAACTTGTGCAAGTTTTCTTACAGTACACTGTAATAAACTTGACAGCACACGTTTACAACAATACTGTATGTTAGAATATTTGCTCATTTCACTTAATTTCCAAATGGAATTTTAGGAATGTTGTCCCACTACAATAGGTGGGCAAATGTTTCACTGAACATTTTGCTTCCAGTATATAATACTGTAATTTCATGTCAGAAATTATTCTAGGTTGAAAGGGTTTTTGCTGGAGAAACTCTAGTCAGAGGGCGCCTGAATGAGGCTCCTTTCGTGTCCCCAAGATCTTTTCCCACCAAAGTGGTCCCTATTTATCTACCTGCCATTTCTTGCTGCTGAACTGCAAGGTTGGTAGGAGCTGGGACAGAGACAGACACTCAAACCATCATGCAGCATCCGGGTCTCAAACTGCTGACTTGCTGGCCTTCCAACTAACAAGGCAAGCTTCTTAACTACTGAGCCACCACAGCCCATATCCAGTATATAGACAGACTTTTTAAAAAAGATAATAGGCTGTCTGGTATCTTTTCTGAATCATAATTCATTGTTAATGCAACTTGCCACACCATATCCCTGCAGCTGCTTCAGTTTGTTGTTTACCCAACATATGAATATCTTTATACAGATATTATTAGAATGTAACTTTGTGAAGGCAAGTCTGATCTTGAGGCTTTTAGGTGAAAGCTCACTATTTTTTCCCACATGAAGGAAATTCTGTATTGTCCAGTGTAGAATAAGCTTTTAATTTTAGCGCTAATCCACAGCTAAAATAAATCCAACAGATCATTTCTGAAGCGCTTCTGAAAGCTTTTTGAGATTTTAAAAAAGAATTGGTTCTTAAAGAGATGCTGGTTTTTAAAGAAGTAGGATTTTTAACAACAGGTTTGGATGGCAATTCTCCCGAGCCTCAAGCTCATTTGGCACAAAGTGGTACAAAAAGAGAAGTCCATATGAAGTACCCTAAAACAACCTCCTGTCAAGGTCTTATGATAGGGTCTAATTCGATCAAGGATGACCTTTACTAATTATGAATATGAAGCATCTATAACTTTTCTAGTACACCTAAGTTAGAGACCTTATATGTTACGAGATGAAAGACAGATCAATCCTTGTGCTACAGAAGCAGGACGTTTCTTTTATCACAGTTACTACTGTATTATGGAATCTTTTCCCCCTCTTATAATGGGGAGAGTTATGTGAGCCATTTTCTTAGTTAATCCTATTAGCCCAGTGGATTAATTTCATTGTGTTTGCTGTGTTCAAGAAGCTAATGAAAAACACTCAAGCTTAGCCAATAGTTGTTGTAATAATAGGTGTACAATGTACAGTGGTGGGTTGTCAATTTGTTTGCTACCCCACCATGACATCATTACGTCGTGGACATAGCCGACATCATGACATCATGATGTTGTGGGCGGAGCCAACATCATGATGTCATGAAGTTTGGGGCGGAGCCAAAATAAAATAAAATAAAATGGCTGCCCAGAACTGCGCATGTTTCAAACCTCCATTTGACACATGTACAGTTCTATTTTTTTAGTGCACATGCGTCAAACCTCTATTTGAATCATGTGCACTAAAAAATAGAACTGCACATGCATCAAATGGAGGTTTGATGCATGCGCAGATCCATGCAGCCATTATGGCTGCCCGGAAATACATTTCCGGAGGGGGGCCGGAGAGGCGACCGAACCCGTTGCCCGGGGGTTTACTACCACCCCGGTGACCCCCTCCTGATGGGTGCTACTGGTTCGGGCAAACCGGTCCGAACCGGTAACAACCCTTCACTGACAATGTACCTCAGTATCATTTTTTTGTTATTTCTTTATTTTTGGTTTATTTGTCAAGGGATTAGTTAACCACAGTGTTTAGGCATACAGATCTCATTCTCAAGATCATTTGTTACATTCCTTTGCTTTCTTCATTACTTTCTTCTTAGTTATGAAATTTCCAAGGAGTTTAAGGTAGCATACATCATTTATCTCTTCCTCTCTTTTCCTTACAACAACCCTCTGAGGTAGTTCAGGCGGAAAGGTCATGAAGACATGAAAAATTCACCATTACTTTTTATGTAAGTCTGTGTCATAGAACAATAATTACAGCTAGATAAAATTAAATATTAACGCTTTCAAATGATGGATCTTAATTTGGTAAGATCAGCATTGGAACAACTTGGGAAAGATGTGTTGTATAACCAAAGCACATTCCTCAGTTATCTGGAAATCAGGTTACCTCCCATGATGAGATATCAACTTGCCATTCTGCATAATTATATAAAAAAAGTTTAACAAAAGCATGATCACATATGTTTGTAATTCACCCTGAGTGGTACCTGCACCAGAAGGGCAGAGTATAAATTAAGTAAGTAAATTCCCTTTCAACAAATCTGTCAGATAGACTTGTGTTCATAGGATGAAAGGTATAATATGAGATGATTTCTATCGAAGCTAACTACAGATGTTAAGGACCCTGGTTCATAGTGTTGTATATGATTAATTTTGTTTTTATTTTTCATTCTTAAAGTTCTCTAAAGGTCCATTCAACCAGCATGGGCCACTGTTTTCAAATGAGTGCTGTTCTCATTGGAGCATCATAACATTACCTGCCATTCATATTAGGTCAGATTATTAAATCAGATTAGGGCTCAGAGCAAGAGACTGCCAGGTAACAATTTATTAGGAAATTCATATCCTCAGAGCTCTGAAATAGTTTATCTTACGGCATATGTTTATTGGCTTTCTTTGGCCCAGGATGTTTGTGTTACAAGCAGGAGTTTGGTGGAAGGCCAATGTTAATAATGTAATTGTTACAGTCAGCACTTTATGCCTTTGAGTTTTTCTGACCTCACTGTCTGTGATCTCACCACAGCCATCTTGAATTAGTATATATGCACTTGAAATTCTGTGTAACACTTCATGAATTTGACAAGTGGACTGTAAATAGACTTTAAGCTGCCACATGATTCTTTCTTTGTTTAAAACTTGCTATTCAACATTCTTCTCTCTTTATATGAACTATACAGAAGCTTAGCGGACTGAACTACAAATGCTATTCTTTCTTATTTTGAACTAAGCTGCTTTAGGGATACCACAATGATTTTTTTCAGATACATTTTTAGAAAATAAATAACCACATCTGGCAGAAACAATGTCATGTTACTGTAGTTATTTTCCTTTAATATGCTGATACCAAGGATAGGCTCAAGCTTTGAGAATCCTTACTCAAGGTAGAACTGCACATCACATGTAAGCATGGGGTTGAATTATGAGAGCATTTTCCTCATCTTTCTTGTCACATTTTCAAACCATTTAGTTTTGCTTTCAAACCACTGAAAGCTGGATCCATCAAAAGTACTTGGATGCCTGTCCTCTAATTCCATCCTCAACCCTGCTCTGAATTTCACCTCCAGCATCTATATTTTGCTCATCCCTGTATCCTATCCAACTGCCCAAAATTTGATTTTGAGTTGTGGTAATCCTCTTTTTGGAGAGTATTAACAGAAAATATTTAAAATGGAATAGGAAAGTTTTTTTTAAAAAAAATTACAACAACCTGAATCCCCCAGGCAGAATGTCACGCCTGATTAAAATATCATTATCAAGGCAGCTGTGCTACACAAGTGTAATTAAAGAAACCTAGACCAGTGCTATGACTGCAGTGGGTTAGTGGTTAAGTACACTGAACTTGACACAGGTAGAGATCAAAGTGCTGCATAACGGAGTAAGCTCCCAGCTCCTGCCAACCTAGCAGTTTGAAAGCAAGAAATTGCAAGTAGATAAATAGCTACCACTTGGTGGGAGAGGTAACAGTGTTCTGTGTGCTCTGGTGTCTCATCATGGCTGCCACATGACTACAGAAACGTCTGCAGATGCAGACAGTACTGGCTATTTGACTGTTAACTGAGATGAGCACTACACTTCTAGAGTCAGATACAACTGGCTTTTGAGCAAAGGTGACCAGTGGTGGGATGTCAAAAATTTTACTACCCCACCATGACATCATCACAGTGTGGGCGGAGCTAACATCATGGGTGGAGCCAACATCATGAAGTCATGACATTGTGGGCGGGGCCAAAGAAAAAATTAAAAATAAAATAAAAATAAGCATGTGCGCACATACACACACCCCTCAACCTACCCACTCACCCACCCACAACACAAACCTGTAAATAAATAAAATAAATAAAAATAAATAAATATACATTAAAATACACCCAAACACCCACCCACCCACAACACAAATCAACCGGAGCTTTTAAACCAGAGCTTAAAGCTTATTCTGGCTAATCTTTCTCACACTAGATGGCTTCATTTTGGCACTTTTCAACAGTTAAAGAAGTTAGGTACTAAGTCTTTGCCTAACAAGTTCTCTAGGGGAGCAGGCTGTAGGGAGCTTCAGGCTAGCAGCTTCTCTTCCTCCTCCCCACTTGGGAGGACAGCAAGGAGGCCATGCATACGCGCCAAGCACTGTAGGCGTGCATGCACACCAAGTGCTTGGTGCGCATGTGCAGTGGGCAGTGGTGGGATGTCAAAAATTTTACTACCCCACCGTGACATCATCACAGTGTGGGCAGAGCTAATGTCATGACATCATGATGTGGGCGGGGCCAAAAATAATAATTAAAAATAAAATACTAGGTTGGAAGGAACTACGGAATGAACTCACCACAAGAAGACTTCATTTTGGCACTTTTCAACTTTTCAACAGTTAAAGAAGTTAGGTACTAAGTCTTTGCCTAACCAGTTCTCTAGGATAATATGCCTTAATGTAAATGCAAAACAGCTGTACCTCCTTAAGGGTTGTCCAATTGGAACAGCACAGGTGTAGCTTATTGATGAAGTAACTCCAAGACTTTGCTTAAAACCCCAAGCCAGGCCACCAGGCCTGCCGGCCGCCAGGCCTTTTTAGGAACTCTGGTAGCACGTCAATATAGGTAAAGGTATTAAATACACATTATAATACACACAGACACACCACATCTTACCCTGGGGAGCAGGCTATAGGGAGCTTCGTGCTAGCAGCTTTTCTTCCTCCTCCCCACTTGGGAGGACAGCAACGAGGCCGTGCATACGTGCCAAGCACTGTAGGCATGCATGCATACCAAATGCTTGGCATGCATGTGCAGTGGGGGAACCAGTGAAAAGGTAAGCCCCAAAGGTGGTTTCCCCCAAAAGCTGCTACCGGTTCTCTGGGACACTGGGAAAAGTTACTACCGGTTCTGGAGAACTGGTGAGAACCTGTTACATCCCATCACTGGCAGTGGGGGAACCAGTGAAAAGGTGAAGGTGGTTCCCCCCAAAAGCTGCAACCAGTTCTCCGGGACCCTGGGAAAAGTTACTACCGGTTCTGGAGAACTGGTGAGAACCTGTTACATCCCATCACTGAGACCTTGGCAAAGACCACTGGTATAGTAGATCCCTTCTGGATAAATTCAACACCCTAGTATACTGTCAACTACAGGTATTTACATTATGGTGGAATATACAGTACTGTACTATCTAACACAGTAATAGTTAGAATGTCTCCTTGTGTTGGTAAGCGTCTTGTTCCCCACAGTAGGCAGGCAGGCGAATTTGGGATCCAACCCTCCCACCCCCATTTTGGTCGTATAAGAATATGTTTTTGAAGAATTGCTTACCTGTTGTAACAATGGTACGTTAAGAGAAAGTTTAAACTACACTTCCCACAATTCTCTCTCCAGGAGAAAAATAAAATGGTTTATGGGCAATGTAACAGAGCGTCTCTTGCTCCTTTGCGGCGGGCTGTTGTGGCTGTCTGGAACCGAGCCTTTGAAAGTTGTAAGTGAAAAGCAGGCATTTCCTGATGTCTAAAAACCTGGAGTGTTTTAAAAGGGTTGGGAAGCTAGGAGGAGACAATGTGTTTCCGACGGGATTCCAATTCCTTTGTAGTGGTCGTTTTGTTGAGCGTATGTGTAACTACTAATGGAACGATCTCCCGAGGAGTTCTGGACGTGAGTGGTTTTCGTTAACGATAGACAAACTTCATTCTTTCTCTCTCTTCAGGCTCTTTAGTTACGGATAAAAGTACGGATAAAACTTTTATGTAACTAGCATTACAGGGCTTGTTGTTTAGTTTAAAACGCACTACCTGCCTCTTTCTTTCCTTCTATTACAAGTAACTGAACGCTTCTCTTTGCTCGCTGTAATGCGTTGTGTTGCATACCTTCTGAGGCAGCTGTGTTAAAATAACGTAGTGAAACAACAGACTAAAATAAACCAATAAAAAACAAAGACTATGTTTACCTACTAGCCTTGAAATGGTTATATTTCATGAGTTTTTTTTTTTTGGGGTAGTCTTAAACATGTAATACCAGAGTACAAGTAATACCTCATATAACATTAGTATCGAATAACACTAAAATCGCATAACATTAAGGAATCTGGGGGGAAGAATGGCATCAGATAACATTAAGATCCTATGGGATGCTTCAGATAACAACCGCTGAAGCCTGTGTGGTTACAATGTATCTCTATGGATCCCATAGGATTTTAACATGCATCAGATAACACTAAAAATCATATAACACCAAGACTTGTGGAACCAGGTTTTAGTGTTATATGAGGTTTTACTGTAATTGTTATTGGATATGAGAGTTTCTCCCCCAAATGAAGGTGCTTAGGCTTGCTCTGTTGAACTCCTAACAGTTTGCTGGTACAGTAAAACCCCGACTTACAAATGTCCCGAGTTACATAAAATTCGACTTATGTAATGATTTTGTGCTAAAACCATGTCCCAATTTACACAAATGTCCTGACTTACATAAATTTACATAACACGATGGGTTTGCTTTGAGTTACATAAAAATTCATTTTTCCTATAGGTTTGCTTTGAGTTACATAAAAATTCATTTCCCTGTGGGTTTGCTGCAATTTACATAAAAAAATCATTTCCCCTATGGGTTTGCTTCGAGTTACATAAAAATATAAATTTTCATATTAGGTTTGCTTTGAGTTACATAAAAATATAAATTTTCATATTAGGTTTGCTTTGAGTTACATAAAAACTGATTTAAGCAAAAGCCTATGGAACGGACTTTTTGCATAAGTAGGAGTTTTATTGTACTTTGCAAAATAGTTTACCTACTTTCACCAGCATTTTATTATTAGCAGTTACTGAAGGAGAAAAATGGACAGAAAACTAATACTGTACTTGCTAACAGTTTATATAAAGACACCTCCAAGGTGAGCAACTAGAAAATGAAGGCTTGTTTTTAGTTAAAATGGACTATTGTGTTTATTTATTTTGAAAGTTTGTACACCCCTTCCCTGGAGCTGTGTATAATAAAGAAAAATTGTGAGTAAAATTGTGGGTAAACAAAACCGTCCTATATAATGTTGATGTCGGCTGCAACCCTTATCCGAGAATGCATTTTTTCCTGAAGCAGGAAAGATGCCATTGGCATGAATTTGTTTAAGGTGGATCCCAGCTTGCCATGAAGTGATCCACACACTACGATCACGGAGCCATCTCCTGCAGCACCTATGAAATGAGACATGTAGGATTTAACACAGAGACTGCAATGGACTGCCGCAGCCTTGACGGCATGGACAAGGTGCGCCTTCACAGCCAGTCTATCTGGCATGGCCTCTTCCATCTCCATGACTGCTGGGAATCAGAGTTCCTCCTTTGCTCATTTTGCTGTTGGGCCCAATATTATGGTTCCCAGTGGCATTTCCTCCTCTGAGGGGGACCATCACCCCACCTAAAGGGGCTCATATGCCCATAGCTGTTAGCCCCTTTAGGGAGTAAAGTTATTTACCGCTGCCCAGCATTGAGTCACTGGCTGTACGGTCTACTCCATTACTGTAATGGGATGTCCAGCTAGACATTGCCATATAATGTAAATGCAGCATTAAAACTAGGAATATATAGACACGCCAAGAAACTGCACTTTCCTTTAGAATTCAAAGCTGGAAGATGTCTCAAGAAAAAAAACACCACACAGAACCTCCCATATTTTTTACTATTAGTGTGTGTGTGCACGTATACACACGCACATACCAATAGTAAGATATGTGGTAGTTTCTGTGATAAATACATGCTGCAAGAGTTATCTGGCATGACAGCAAATCAACTGCTGAACTCTCATATCATTATGACAATAAAGGATGGGGGGGGGCAAATGTTTGGACTGTGGAGAATCCTGCAAACTTTATAGGGTAAACCAAGATGCACAATATGCACCAAACACATGCATGACACACAAAATAATACAGCACATCTTAGCTGTGTGTTATGTATTGATCCATCTTTGAATTGATTTTGACCCTGATAAAACTAGTGTAGTACTTCTTGCTAATGAAGATGTGCCTTCTGTTATCAAACTATGCATTACAGCAAAACCTCGGATAACGCTAAAACTTGGTTCAACAAGTCTTGGTGTTATCTGATTTTTAGTGTTATCCGATCCATGTTAAAATCCTATGGGATGGATCAGATAACAAAGCTCCATAGAGATACATTGTAACCGCACAGGCTTTAGCGGTTGTTATCCGATCCATCCCATAGGACCTTAGCGTTATTCGATGCAATTCTCCACCCCAGATTACTTAACGTTATGCGATTTTAGCATTATCCGAGGTAAACGTTATCTGAGGTATTACTGTATTAGATTTCTCCATGTAGCAATGCTGCTTTTACACATTGAACAATGTAGTCCAATTATTTTTCAGCTGTAGCATAGAAGATGGCAATAGCTTTCGTGTTTCGCATGGGATATAGAAGAGCCTCTTCTTGGTTTTTGAGATTTCATTCGTCTTATGTCAAGAAGATGAGGTAAGATCTTGGGTCATTAGGATTAGTCTTTTTAAATCCAATTTTCTCAAATGTATTTGCTATTGGGATAAATAAAAAATTAACCCTGAATTATAGCAATATTTTAGGGCTTTAACTGCCTATTTGTTTTTAATTAAGGGCTACCTTGCTTTTCACTGTACCTTTTCACCAGTAGTTAACTAATGTTAAAACAGAAAGTTGAGTTTCCTAGTGTCTTTTCAAACTGTGGAAAAACGTTTTGGATAAAAAATTGGCACAAATTCTTCCTGTCATTACTATCTAATATTATAGTCCAGTGGGAAATGTTTTTCAAGCAACCATCTGGAATCATACAAAATACATTCGTGTCTACTGCTATTTGTGATCCAACTGTGAGATTCATGTTATGGGCTGAAAGCTGTTGTTTTAAAAAGATTGGTGTTGGCTTTGGAAACACAGCTATTAGCAAGGCGCATTGGCTACTTTGATTTGAGAGACAAGACAACAAACCCCTCTCCCCCCAAAACCAGGGAATGAGTAACAGAATAATAAAATGGTTGCTCTTTGTTTTCCTCAGAAAGCTGTATTATCAGGTACAGTACTTTGTTGGAAGTTGGCAAATCCAAAGCAACTACAATCATAAAATGGCTGTTTCTTTTGCTGTGCTTAGTGCTTAGACAAAATTAAACCAAACGAAAACACAACAGCAATGGTAGCACCTTACAGAATAACTTTTCTATTTCAGTGTGAGCTTTTGTAGATTATCCCGCTTAAATATAGTAGAGTATAGTGACCTATTAGCTAGATACTGTACTTACAAAAAAAAAAAAAAACCAACAACAACAACCCCTACATGCATTAAGAAAATTGTTACCACTGGGATGACATTGCCTGTGACAGCAGTTTTCAGTAATGCAAGACTTCCTTCTGTACGGTCCTAAAATTGGAATTAAAATAAGAATGTTTTTGCAGGTTTGTCCTGAGTGATCTAACTGTCTTACTTAAGAAGTGTTCTTATTTTGTTTTTGGTACTTTTATAAATTCTACATTACAAGAAATGTTGTTGCCTATAGAACATTATTTTCCAGCTTTGATTTCTTGTATGGGCAGGCAGATTTGTTCATATCAAGAAGGGAGGGGTCAGAATTAATTTAAGGTTTCAAGAATCCAGTTCATTCCTCATTAACATTTCTTTGTCAGATCTGTATATCTCACCAAAATTAGAACTTCTAAAATAAATTCTTCTTAAAATTATATAGTACAGTATATCATTATATTGATTAATACAATCTCCAATGGATCTTTAGTATCAGATTTTTCAGAAAAAGTATCTAATGCAGATTGTTAAACTGGGACTGGGCAGATTTATGTTGAAATTTTGTTGAGCCATTAAACTGATTTGGGTTAATTTTTCATCTGACATGTTGTGAGGATATACCAGAAGGAAGTGCACCCCCTCTGGCACGTGTGCCATGGTGTCGTCACTATTGTCAAAATCCGTTTCCTGGAAAGTTATCCCCAGTGAATTTACTGGAATCTGCTTCTTAGCAGACACGGCTATGTTCCACTGCTGTCATTAGCCCACTATGGAAGAGCAAATATATAGGATTGCACTGTTAGGTTTGGCTGTTTTGTACTTTTTCTGATCCTTTTCAAACTGCAGGTACATGTCTGAGCTTAAAGAGGATGATGATGCTTGTCGGCAGGCCTATAACTCAGGAGCGTTCCTTCTGTTTTACAACCTCTCCCCCTTCCTGCAACAAAAAGAGGAGACATTATGGCCCCCAAAGATCAATATTGCAGGTAATTAGTTTCTTTATGATGGTGATTTTCCTGCTACTCATGAACATTTCATTTTCATTATGCAGAATGTTGAAGATGCTTCCATTGCTTGTTCCCAAGCAGGTAGGTGGATGGGATGGGATGGAATGGAATGATTTTAAGAGAGAAATGGAAGACAAAGAAACGAGGTGAGAGATCTTTAATAGAGAACTATCAGGAATTTTAAACTACAGTTCCTTCTAGTACCTTGTTAATTGTTTTGAACTGTTAAATCAGTGTCATGTCAATTTATAATTGAATGGTTTTCAAGGTAAGTGAGACATTTCCTTAAGTGTTTTTACCTTTTCTACCCCCCCCCCCCCCGTGTGTTTCTATGGCTGAGCAGGGATTTGAACTCAGGTCTGCTGAGTCCTAGTCTGTTACTATGTCTATATCCCATGTTTTAGGATGATAAAACTGATTTCAACAGAGTTTAGAATGGGGTGCCCTAATTATGGCCCATGGGCCACATCCGGCCCACAGCACTTAATAATCCAGCCTGCAGTGCCCTCACTGCTCCCAGAAGCGAGTAAAATGCACCCACGCGTACGCAAAATGCTGCCATAAAACATCCATGTCTGTTGTAAACGCATTGACAACAGCTGTGGGTGCATTTGTGGCAATGTTTTGCGCACGTGCGTTTTACTTCCACTTCTGGTGGGAGGAACCATGTGACTGGCCTGCTCAACCACATGACTGGCTCAAGGTCTGAAAAGTTTGGGCATTAGAATGTGTGTTAAACTAAGTTCTGCAAACATGTTCTCTGAGTTTGTGTCCTATAAACAACTGCATGTGGTGTTCCGTTATCCTTTTTAAAAAAAAATTCTCTCCTTTATTCTTTTGTTTTTAAGAAATTAAAAGGATTCTGGCAACGTTCTCTCAGGGAGAGGAGAAGATCAAGGATTCTGTGCTGGTTAGCTGTTCAGATGAGTGCACTCCATATTTTGCTCTGGATTTAGGTTAGAAGTATTTTGTATGTACAGTACTGCATATGAGCGTAACTGTTAAGGTCTAGATCTGTGGTTCTCAACCTGGGGCATGTGCCCCACAGAAGGACAGTTTGATTTTTAAGGAGGTGCAATTCAACAATCAGTTAGCCCACATTAATGGCTTTTAAGGCTTCCTCCATATGAATAGAAGTTTACTTTTTTAATAATAAAAATTATATGTAAAGGGGGGGGGATCTGGATTTTAGTCATGCTTAGGGGCATGGCCAAAAAATGGTTGGAAACCACTGCTCTACATGGTATAAAGTTGAATCCTTTCTCAACAAAAAGCAACCAGAAAAATGACTAGTTTTCCCCCCCTCACCTGAAAAATTACACTAATTTTTCACTAAAGCAAAGCAAGCAGGTAAACAAACAATCTTAGCTTCAGGGCAGGATTGGGTAACTAGGCTTACACACATATTTTAACTGCCATGACAATTCCTAGCTATTTATTCTATTAGATAGTAGTGGTAAGTGTTGGAGATAAAATGTATCCAGAAGACCACAGTTACCCATTCCTGTTTTCAAAGAAGATGGCTTAGCAGAGGGGTTTAGGGACTGAAGAAAGAAAATGGCAGAGGGTTGTATGATGCTCAGACCTGATTCTTATTGGGAGCAGTAATTAGCCAGATGTCTCCATGAGGCCCATTGTCAGAGAGACAAAAGGAACAGGCATCCCCTTGTATTTTTAAGGTTACTTTGGAATAGGGTCACAAAATTAGATTAATGCAAATCTAGCAGTTTTGTTCATTCAGCCAGATTACAAACTCCAATTTGGCAGCAGTTGAACAGCAGAAAAGGATCACAAGAGTACTGCCATTGTGTAACATAGTTGTAACAACGGTGTGATATTTCTGCAACTGTGACAGGAGCAATAGTTTGAGCAACATTGCACTTTTTGGTACAAATCAATGGGCGCGGGGTGGGGGATAATAACTGAGGTGTCCAATTCCCACAGATATATTGAATTCCAGGATCTTTGGAAAGAACAGCCATTGAATCTGAACTCGGTGGATCATTTGGAGAATTACGGAAAGCCTTTTTCCAGCTAGAGGAGGCAGATGCTGCTTTGATTTCCACGGTATGGTTTGACCCGTAAATTTGGAGGGTCCTGTCATAGTCAATATCCTGATTACATACCACAATATTTGCTTTGTTTACAAAACGGTTGAATTTGATTTATTTTTTAATGCCTAAAGGACACAAAGGCTGAATCAGATTCATTTGGCCCTTTCTGCTCCCAATATGGCATTTTCCTTCATCATTGGGAGTTTCTATTTTTCCCAAATTGGATCAATTTGAAGTTTTCCTGTGCAGTCATTGTAAAGATGGGTCTGGATCTATTGGTAATAATGCTCCAGTTCTTTGGGCAGTATGGGTGCAGTGTTCAGGACCACTGTGATTTCCCCCTCTTCCTTAGTCTGCCACCTGAACAAAATGCAATTAATTATATTGGGGGGGGGGGGACACACATGCTTACTTGCAATTAGCTGTATGTTGAGTAGTCAGTGGAAAGTACATGAAATTTAATTGAGTAAACCCTGAAACAAACTGAGGAGTAAATTGCAGTGTAAGGTAAAAGTTTCCCTTGCTTGAAAGTCAATTGTGTCGAACTCTAGGGGGCAGTGCTGTTTACAGCCAAAGAGCACTGTCTGCATCTACAAATGTTTCTGTGGCCACGTGGCAGACATGACTAGATGTTAGAGTGCATGAAACATTGTTACCTTTCCCACCAAAGCGGTACCTATTTATCTACTTGCAATTTCTTGCTTTCGAACTGCTAGGTTGGCATGAGCTGGGACAGATGACTGGCACTCACTCCATTGCGCAGCAGTGTCAAACTGTTGCCATGCCAACCTTTAGGTCGGCAAACTCAGCATCCTAACCACTAAGCCACTGTGGTGCTGCAAATTGCACTACAAACTGCAGTGTAGTCGTACCTTATTTATAAGCTCACTGTAGTACTTGAGAAGCCAGGTCTTGAGAAAAAAATGGATTCGGAAAAGAAAAAGGTGCAGTACAATATCATTTCGGAGTGAATGTAATATAGGCACTAAGTCAGGGGTTCTCAGCTCTAGGCCTGCAGACTGGATCCAGCCCACTGTGCCATTTCATGTGGTCCCTCACCCCTCCAAGGGCATTTGAGAAACAAAATGCCGCCTCTTTGAAGCTGTTGAGACACAATGACTGCCCCCATTGTGCAGGCAGAGAAAAATGGCTGTCGGGCCCTTGAAGGTGACTGAGAGAGCATGACACAGGCCCTAGCTTGAAAAAGGTGGACGTGGCATTTTCAGATGTCTTTTCACCTTTTCAGTCATGAAGATCAGTGGTTGGTCCTGGTGAGAGAGGAATGTGCTATGTAACTAAAAGACACATTTTTGGTAATTTTTCATCTTTTTTTTTTTAATAAACTGAGTTTTTACTTTCATAAGCTATTGCCAGTAATTCAGTCACTGGCTGGATAGCATAGTGGGGTGGAACCCTCAACTCCAATTCCCCACTACCTTTTACAAGAAGAGCATTAGTTGAAAGTGACTTGACAGTGCAAAAATATTGTTATTCATGAGATAAAGTTTTCATAAAACGGTTTACAACTATTTCAAAAAATATCCCTTGAGTCCTTCACAATTTGATTCGTTGTACCAATGTCTGCAGGCTGAGGCTCTCCTCCGCTGGCATGGAAACAACAAGTACTGTAGCAAAACTGGGCAGCCCACAGTGAAGAACCCGGCCGGAAGCCAACGAGTTTGTCACAGTAATGGAATAATCTACTATCCACAGGTGGGTGTCTGAATGGAAAGGAGCATCTTCTATAGCAGGGTTTCCAAATCTGGACAACGATTTCCATCTGCCCCTGCCAGCAGTGTAGTTGTAGGGAATTGTCTGAGTTGTAATCCAAAAGGGCTGGAGGAAAAGGTGGTTCTTGAGTCACTAAGGATGGGTGGAGCTAGAAAGGGATTTCTGTAAATGCCCTTTTGGCCTTGTTTGTTTTTTGTTTATTTGCCATGCATTTGAGTGGTTTCCCCACTCTGGGCAGTTTACAACATTAAAAGAATACCGTATCTAGTGTCTAGTCATGGCTGCCACATGACCAAAGAAATGTCTGCAGAAGCAGACAGTGCTGGCTCTTTGGCTATGAAACAGAGATGAGCACTGAACCCTAGAGTCGGATACGACTGGCTTTCAAGCAAGGGTGACCTTGACCTTGACCTAATTTTACCTGAGAAACCAGGAAAACTGATTGACTCAAGTATAAGCTGAGGGTGGGAAATGCAGCAACTACTAGTGCACATAAGGCAGGAAGGAAGGGAAAGAAAGAAAGAAAGAAGCCAGAGAAATCTTCTGCAAGCTCTGCCATACCAGGAGGCACTGGATGAAGGAATGGGTGCTGTGGGGAAAGACTATTTTTGGGGTGGTGGTGGTGGAATGGGGTGGAAAGAGGGCTCCTTTGAAGTCCGTTTCCCCCCATCCCATAGCTGTTGGCTGCCTACAAGGGGAAAAGGTAGCTGAAGGGAGTGGACAGGGATTTCTCATCAAGAAAAAACACACAAGAGTAATTACCAGAGATTGGCTGTCATTAGGGGAAATGGTAGGGTACACAGAGAGAGCCTCCTCGAAGATTGTGGTATTTTTGAACCACAATCAGGTGTACCCTGGTAATTGCAATCTTGTGTTGCTGGCTAATCATTCTCACACTAGGTCAGGTGAAAGGAACTGCAGAGTGAACTCACCAAAAGGTGCTTCCATTTTGGCAGTTTCACGTATGGCCTAGACATGGAAGAAGAAGAAGAAGAAGGGGAAACGGTTACTATTTAAAGTAGTTTTAAAAGAGTGGAGATGCCTCTTTACATCTTTTTTAAAATCATATTTTGTTTGCTCTTCACCATTTTTTCATTGGATGGCAAAAGCACTAAGATAGGAGGATAGCCCGCTCCGGATTTTGGGTTCTGCTTCCCATTATTTACCTTCAGGATCTGCCAATAAGAGTCTGCAACTGGAAGTAGCCATTTTAGACATTACTTATGCTTTTCAGACATCCTACTCTTCAGATATTCTAGTGAGAACTGCTGTTTTATACTTTATACATTAGTCACATATCTGCAATTTCTGTGTATTTTTAGATGTCCCCAGTAGTTATTACTTTGGTCTCCGATGGAAATCGATGCCTTCTTGCGCGACAAGCTTCATTTCCTAAAGGGATGTACAGCGCCCTGTCTGGCTACTGTGATGTGGGTAAGGAAAGATAGTATGCTTGGTGTTTCAGGGACAGTGTAACATAGCAAGATCGACAACATAGAGCTGGGACAAGATATAATAACTTAAGACTTGATTGTCTGGGTCACTATATTGCATGTAGTAATTGACATATTGCTCTTGTTGTGCTCAAATGTATCATCATCTTCATCACAACCATCATTGAAAGATTTCCAAAATACAGTCAAACCTCGCATAAAGAGCGCCTCGCTTAAAGAGTAACTTGCTTAAAGAGCAGAATTTTCTCTGAATGTTTGCTTCGCTTAACAAATAAATCGGGGTTCGCAATCCCCCCTGACAATGGGTCATTTACAATGGTGTTTCCCTTAAAGAGCAAACTTGCTTAAAGAGCAATGCCATGGAACACATTATGCTCTTTAAGCGAGGTACAACTGTACTGTACTGTAATTAAATAACTGAGTCAGTTCTTGAAGTACCTTTAGGGACCAGGTTTTGATTACAGCTTCTAGAAAATTTTGGTTGACCAGTGCAGGAATACACACCTGGGATGTTTACATATGAAACATGTGTTTTACCACTGATTTGTGAGATCTATCAGCTCCATGTAGCTATTATGCAAAATATTTTTTTCAGGGCATGCCTGAAATTATGCAAATTAACTGACCTACTGAAATTATGCAAATTAACTGACACAGAGGTAGTAGCCAGAATCCTGTTACTTACGGACAACACCATAAGTTGCTAATGACCAGGATATCATCTGTCTTGTGTTGGTATATGTAACTAATAGATATAGTTACATTAGTTCGATCTTGACCAGGGATCAAAGTTGACTCCTTCCAAGTCGGTAAAATGAGTACCCAGCATGTTGGGGGCAAAATGCTAATTAACTTGTGAACTGCCCAGAGAGTGCACTAAGTGCTATGGGGTGGTATATAAGTTTGATTGCTTTGCTTTTACTTTAATAGAATTCTGGCAGATATTTTTAAAGGAACTGAAATGGAAATAAGGCAGAGCCAGTTTTTGAGTTAGCTGTTGTTCTTGAGTTAGTGTTGTTCATGAACAGAACATTTGATTGTGCTGAAAAAGAGTGCCAAATGAGAGTATTTAATTGATTTATTGACTGTCACTCAAATCCTACTTTTAATGGTGCTCCATTCAATGGCTTGTATCTTAATTTTGGAATGCATTGAGGAAAATGTTTGTATTTACTTTGGCTGTCCCTGCCCCAAAGGCCTGGTATTCTCTCTACAAGATGTGTTGTCTGTTCTGCTCCCAGGGGAGAGTCTGGAAGAGACGGCCCGACGAGAAGTGGCCGAAGAAGTAGGATTGCAGGTGGAATCCCTGCAATACTCAACTTCGCAGCACTGGCCCTTCCCACACAGCACACTGATGATAGCTTGCCATGCCTTGGTGAATCCACAGCAGTGTCAGGTGAAGCTGAGCTTCTTTATTTGGTGCTGTTATCTGAATTTGGGAGCTACTCGATCAAGCTTTATTGACTTGGTGTAACTAAATGAGGGAGGGGAACCTATGGCCCTCTTGATGCTGTTGGATGCCAACTCCAGGAAAAGTCAGCAAGGATGATGGGAACTTTATTCCAGCAATAACATGGAGGGTGGAGAGAGAAGGTTTAGGTTCCCCATCTGTGATCTAAGTTAATGATTCTTGACCACTTGACCCTTGTGCATTCTTCCTAAAACTATCATAAGCAGTTCTAAGTCATGTTTAAGTACAGTTGTATCTCTTACATGACAAGAGCAGATTATTTTAATTATCACGTGTAGCTATTGTTTATAATATTTGGCATTTACGTTGTACTTTTTGCTTGATCAAAGCATTCCATGTAGAATGTCTCAGCCGTCATTGCAACGGTTTTTAAAATACTTTGATAATATTATCACACACATTTGCTGATGAGGAAAGGGACAACAGTAACATTTGATTTGAAATTCCCTCTCTCACTGATCACTGCACTGATTCATTATGGTCAGATTTTAAGAAAGTTGCTTTCTGGATTATGGCACCCAAAATCCCCTTGCCAACGTGTTTGCTGGCCAATGGATTTGGGTAGATGTAGTCCAGAAAAAGTAACCTTTCCAAGCACTACTTAAGATGCTGCAGGTTTTTACATTTTAACTTTGTTTCTATTTGAATACTTACCATTTGCAGATTACCATCAACAAACAAGAGCTTGAAGCCGCCAGGTGGTTCAGCCGTGAAGAGGTGTCGAAAGCCCTTGAAAGGAAGCTGAAACCTCCCCAAGAAAAGGACGGCAACCCCTCCTTTTGGGTGCCACCTAAGCAAGCCATAGCTCACAGGCTGATCAAAGAATGGATTCAGATGCAGGGTTTAGGGCTTCTTAAATGACAACAATTCAGCTGTTACAGGTAAAAATCAGCCAGGTGCTGGTATTAATTTTACACTTGGTATCCTAATTTTAATATATGTAGCTCTCCATCCTTAGTTTTCTGCTGGCCATTTATTAAAAGAGGTCATATGTGTACCACTTAACACTTTTACCTAAGCCAGCGGTGTGAACCTTGGCACTCCAGGTGTTCTTGAACTTCAATTCCCAGAAACCCTGATCAGCAGGAGTGCTGACTTGGGCTTCTGGTAATTGAAGTCCAAGTACACCTGGAGTGTCAAGTTTCGCCACTACTGGCCTAAGCTAAAGAATGTGCTGTCAGATTCAATAAGAATAAATAGGCAGCATGGGTTAAAGATAGCAGGATAGTTAGGGATCGTTAGTGTCTGCTTCCTGGCTCCAAATACTTCCCAGCTGGGCAAATGTATTTGTTAAAATCAATAGAATGACAAAATACTTTAAAAATATACAGACCTTAGTAACATGTAACAACATGGTACCTTTGGCACTTAGGATAGTGCCATATGTCCCTACAGGGCCATAGCTAGGGGCCCCAGACCCCCCAAAAGCCCTCCTGAGTTAACAGTCCACCCCCCCAACCCACCCTGGGATGCCAATGTTATGTGAGTGTGACATTGTTGCCCCTTTCTGAATTTTTTGTGCCCCCCCCTCTAGAATCCTGGCTATAGCCCTCCATCCCTATATCCCCAAACTTAAGACAGCTGTGTTTCAATGTGTTATTAAAGGGTGTGTCTGTTCATAAATTAAACGAGACATCAACAGTAAAAGTTACAAATAAATTAAATTAAATGACCTAGTTTTCTGGGTAATGGGAAGGTAATTCAGTCTGAATTTTATTTAAACTTTAATTATGCATTAACTGTTAGAAATAAGTAGGAACTTGTCCCCGCTTAATTTTACTTTGTCATACTGAGAAGGCCTGAGAAACAGAGTTGATGGGTATAAACACACCCACCCTGCTGCAATCTGTATGGCTCTTTCGCCCTCATCTTCCTTCTGTTGATAGGCAGTCGTGTTTGAGAAACAAAGGTTGCAGTCAGACTTCCTTTCCTTTTTTTAAAAAAAAATTATTTATATTTTCAACATACAAATGATAATACAGTCAACAGAAAAGAAAAAGAGAACATAACAATTTAGCTTACATATCAATTTGGTATACATACTTACTTTCCCTCCCTGCTAAACAAACTTCCTAAAGAAGCGAGAGAAGAGGAGAAGAAGGAACTCATATGAGAGCCTCAAGAGATATAGCTTGCCTAGTTGTGGATTCCACCATTTAAATTTGTGCTGGGCATCATCCTTCCTTTTGGGCTTCTGCCATCTCCTTAGGTAGAAAATCTGTTTCTATGATAATAATAATTTCATGTCAGAGATTACTATGGGTTGAAAGGATTTTTGCTGGAGAAACTCCGCTCACGGGATGCCTGAATGAGGCTTCTTTCATGTCCCCAAGTGCAGCTCTTGGGTATTGAAACCCGACCTTCTAGTCTCCAGCTCAGCGTCTTAACCACTAAGCCACTGGGGGAGCTGCTTGTTTCTATGATGAGGCCTCCTAATAGAATTGTCACACATTTAATAGCTGTGTAGGTGGTGTACTAAAATCTGTGAGGATGAGTGGGATTTGGGAGATCTTGATTCTTTCCTGCAAATGTTCCATGTCTCCTGCCTGAGAACAGGATATGTGAAGATAACACTTTCGGCAATGGTTGTGCTCATATCATGATGATTAAAAGGGGAAAGTTTATCTTGCATTGTAAACAACATCATTATGAAGCAGGGTTTAAAATCAACCTGAACACAATCCTAAATCTCAGTGGGTCATGTGGAGAAAAAGCTAGTATCTTATGCAGAAAGGGAGCTGTCCCAGTGCTGTATTGGAACTTCCTTTCTGTGGTGCTAGAATTAACGGCATTAATTAGGAAACTATTTTAGTTTAGAAAGAGTCTTGTGTTAAGCTGTTCCATTTCACCCACCATCTTAGAATTAAATTTTATAACCGAGTCCATAAGATTTTATCATGTGTCGATAATGCCTGGTCTTTTTTTTTTTGTCTAATGCCTGGTCTTTTTTTTGTTGTTGTTGTTAAATTATACTACAGTACTGTACTGTATTTGGAAACCAATATGTTCAAGCTGGCAGTGGAGCAGCTTCTTACTTGGTTAGAAAATTATGCTATGCTAAGGCACACAAAGTCTTCCAAGCAAGGCCTTTTCTCCAGATGAGCAATAATTATGTATCTGAAGGTCAGGTGGAGCTCCCAGAATGGAAAATTTGGGGGATCTAGAGTTGAAAAATCTGGCAATCCCGTGCCTAGTAACAGCACATAATTTATTGTACTATTAACCATCTTAGTGATGGCAAATCTTTTAGAGACTGAGTGCCCAAGCAGAGGGGAGGGACAAACTCTGTGCTGGTGGGAGGGAGGAAGCGCTCCCATTGGGCTGCTGGGCAGAGGGGCGGGGTGAACTCTGTGCTGGGGTGACGACACACGTGCCAGCAGAGAGGGCTCTGAGTGCCCCCTCTGGCACGTGTGCCATAGGTTTGCCACCACAACTATTTTTTGGGTTGTTCAATTGTAGTGGTAACAAATTTCCTTTTTAAAAACAATCTTCCAAGCTCTTGTGGAGATGATAGTTGTGGTATTCTTGATGTTAAAATTATCAGTTTTCTTTCAGGGGAACTGTTAAGTTTCTTTGTGATTTCAAGGTCAATACTGTATTGCAGTGTTTCTCAACATAGGGTACACATACCACTAGATGTGAGCACTGTCGTCCCCCCCCCTTAATGTGACTAAGTATTTATTTATTACTCTTGTGTTTTATAGTTTTCACAACAGTGAAAGAGACTGCAGTGGCTCAGTGGCTAAGAAGCTCACCTTGTTAGCTGGAAAGTTGGCAAGTTGGCAGTTCAAGACCCGAGTACTGCATGATGGAATGAATGCCTGTCTCTGTACCAGCTCTTGCAAACCTAGCAGTTTGTAAGCAAGAAATTGCAAGTAGATAAATAGGGACCTCTTCTGTGAGAAAATGGGAAAAAAGATCTTGGGGACATGAAAGTTGCCTCATTCGGGCGTCCCCTGAGCGGAGTTCCTCCAGCAAGAATCCTTTCAACCCAGAAAGCACCTTTGTGTGTTTCTGACATGATAAGAAAAATATATTGAGCAGTATTATTACAGTTTCCAGTTACTAATGGATTTTATTTTTGTTTTTATGTCTTGACTTACAATATTATTGAATTTTTTATAGCTTTAAAGCTTACCATAAATGAAAAATATAACAACAGAATGCCAGTAAAGATAGCTATTTTTCTTTTAAAAAGCAAGTCTCTCTCCCCCCCCCCCCCCCGGTGGGAATTAGGTTGCTTTGCTTTTTCAGGGGATATAGGATACAAAAGACTGAAAACCACAGTTTACAGCAGGGGTGCCCAAACTTTTCAGGCCACCGACCGGTCACGTGGTTCATGGAGCCAGTCACTATGGCCTAGAGGCCAGATGCGGCCCCTGATGCCAGTTCATCCGGCCCACGAAGCCCTTGTTGCTCCTGGAAGTGGAAGTAAAATGTGCCCGTACTTCTGCTTCCTGGAGCAATGAGGGTTTCGTGGGCCGGATGAATTGGCATCAGGGGCCACATCTGGTCCCCAGGCCGTAGTTTGGGCTCCCCTGATTTACAGCAATTGATTTGTTCTCCAGAAAGACAATAGAAGCCCCGTTGAGCACTGTAACAACTTGTCACTGTGAGATTAGAACAAGATTATTTTAAAAACAGATTAAGGGTTATGAATGAATCCTCACAGTGCAGTTGTTAAACTGTAGCACTGCAGCCAAAACTGCTGACGTTTTGAGCTCGATCCTGACTCAAGGTTGACTCAGCCTCCCATCCTTCTGAGGTTGGTAAAATAAGCACCCGGCATGTTGGGGGCAAAAAGGCTATTTATTGAGGACTATCCAGAAAGTGCTCTAACTGCTATGACACAATACACAAGTATAATTGCTATTGCTAATGCACAACAAAATCTTATGTCTATAGCAGTGGTGGGATGTCAAAAATTTTACTACCCCACCGTGATGTCATCACAGTGTTGGCGGAGCTAACATCATGACATCATGACATTGTGGGCGGGCCCAAAGAAAAATAAATAATAATGATAAAAATAATAAAATAAAAATAGCCACACACACACACCTCAACCCACCCACAACACAAACCCATAAATAAATAAATAAATAAATAAATAATAAAAATTATATTAAAATACACCCAAACACGCACCCACCCCAAACATAAATCAACCTACCCACCCCAAACACAAACCGGTCACTTACCTGTTAGTATAAGTGCCTGGGCAGCACCATGTTGCAAGATGGATATGGTCCTCATACCAGTTCTCTAGGATAATACGCCTTAATGTAAATGTAAAACAGCTGTACCTCCTAAAGGGCTCTCCAATTGGAACAGCAATTGGAACAGCACAGGTGTAGCTTATTGATGAGGTAACTCCAAGACTTTGCTTAAAAACCCCAAGACAGGCCGACAGGCCTTTTTAGGAACTGGGGTAGTACGTCAATATAGGTAAAGGTATTAAATACACATTAAAAGACACACAGACACACCACATCCAAAGGTGAGTCACTTACCCTGGGGAGCAGGCTATAGGGAGCTTCAGGCTAGCAGCGTCTCTTTCTCCTCCCCGCTTGGGAGGACAGCAAGGAGGCCATCCATACATGCCAAGCACTGTAGGTGTGCATGCACACCAAGTGCTTGGCGCCCATGCGCAGTGGGGGAACCAGTGAACAGGTAAGCCCCGAAGGTGGTTCCCAAAAAAAGCTGCTGCCAGTTCTCCGAGACACTGGGGAAAGTTACTACCGGTTCTGGCGAACTAGTGCAAACCTGTTACATTCCATCACTGGTATATAGTTACCGTACAAAGCTTACTTCTAAGAAAACTGGAATTGGGTAAAATGGAACAACCTGACACAAATTTCTGTCTAAACTGAAACGGATACCTAGTTAATATCCTTTATGAAAACCATAGAATATATGCTGGAGTGAATAGTAAGTGGAATTAATTCAGTCTGCTAAAAATGGAAAGAGGTTAATGGCATACATTTTGCAGCTCTAGAAAACAGGTTATTTGAAGAAACCTTTAAAAAGATGTGCTCTCATTGAATTCTGTCAAGTTCAGTTTCTGCATCTGCTCAAAGCAGGAGATGACTTTTGAAAACCTTCAAATTCAGTCCACTTAGGATCTGGTTTTAAATTTCTGCTTTATCCTAATATAAGTACAACCCCCCCTAGTTTCTTCTCTCTTACATAGGAAATAATGGCATTTCCAGAAAGGTACTGTTTACAACATTGGTGGGTATCATCTGTTTTTTTAAATAATACCAGGAAATTGTTTCTTCTCTGTCTGTTCCTATATAGAGGTTTATATGATTGAGTAAATTATTGCAAAATTGTACTATTATTAGTTAATTAAGTCTGAGGTCATAGATAATGGCGGGAAGAGGTATAGCAGTTGTGGACCTGGTCTACATAATCCCCTTCGGAATGAATTCAGTGGGAATGAAATCATAGAAACAAATACATCTATTTTGCCTTTCCCTCTCTTCTGCCCTGCTGGCTTTGGCCCATCAAGGCTTTGGATGAGGCAGTTGTTCTGCCATTGTAACTTGCCCTTCCAGCCAGGAGGATTGGGTTGCTCAGTTATTGGAACGGAAGTTAACAAACAAAGCTTCTTTGAGGGGCTGCAGTGGCTTAATGGTTAAGACGCTGAGATTGACAACCAAAAGGGAGGCAGGTCAGCAGCAGTCCGAGTGCTGTGTGATGGAGTGAGCGCCCACCGTCTGTCCCTGTTTCTGTCAACCAAGCAGTTCAAAAGGAAGAAATTGCAAGTAGATAAATAAATTCTGCTTTGGCGGAAAGGGTAACAGTGTTCTGTGCGCTCTGGTGTCTGGTCATGCCTGTCACACGACCATGGAAACATCTGCAGATGCAGACAGTGCTGGCTCTTTGGCTGTAAACAGAGGTTAGCACCGCACCCTAGAGTCAGATATGACTGTTGTTTAAGCAAGGGAGACCTTTACCTCTGCTATGGCTTCTTTACATGGTATCTTGGTTTTACCTTTAAATGTATTTCCTTTAAACCCCCTCATGTCAGTTTATGACTCTACCGCCAGCCCCGGAACAACCATGGCTTGTGTGGAAAGTTTAAATCAGGGGTACCCAAATGGGCGTGTTTTACTTCCGCTTCCAGGAGCGACAAGGGCTTTGTGGGCTGGATGAATTGGCATTGGGGCTGGATCCGGCCCCCAGGCCGTAGTCACCAGCTCCCTGAACCACACGACCAGCCTGCAGCTCAAAAATTTTGGGCACCCCTGCTTTAAATAGACTGTGTAAGAAGATCAAGGGTTAATCTGAGAAAGTGGGGTTTCCCTGTAGATGACAGCCTGTGTGAATGCAGTGAAGTACAAACTATCTCCCATATGATGCAATGCACATGATGCCCCTCAACATGCACTGAGGAGGACCTTATGTTGGCAAGAGGAAATGCTGTTGATGTGGCCCAATACTAGGCAGATGTCATCTAGCCCTTTGTAATTCTATTTTGTTTTTAGATATGGTAATTCTCTGTTATATGCTGGTGGTGCATCTGACACAAATAAAGAAAGAACTGCATTTTCTTAGCCGATAAAAAAAATACAACATCCACCCAGATTTCTTCCTCCTTTCTTATGGCAATTCTGCCCATATAGTGCATCCAACATAGAAATTCAACATAATTTCTTTAATGTTGATGTATTTGTCGTTATTTTGCTGTTTTATTGCATTGCATTTTCTATTGCATTTAATTTCAAACATTGTGATATATTGGGACTGTATAACATATTGTTGATTATACTGTTGAAATGTTATATGTGTGGGTTTTGTGAGCCACCCTGAGTCGGTTGCACCGAGTAGGGCGGCATATAAATTGAAATAATAATAATAATAACAAAAAACCTGTAGAAACATGGGCATAAAGTTGCACGGACGTATGTGCTCAAGCCATCCACTTGGTTGAAAAGCTATGTCTGTAGATTTATATAGCTCAACCTCAGTTTGGAGACTCTGAACAGGCCATTTAAAACGTATAATTTTATTACATTCAATCTATAATTTTGCCTTGTTTAAAAATAGCTAGGAATTCTTCCCAAAGATCTGTTCCTTGACAGTAATTTGAGGTATTTTCCTCCAAAATGGGTACACAGAGCATCTTAACATAGCTTTGTAGACCACACCTAGCTAGAAAGCCTACTAGGTTGATACAGATGATGAAGTAATTTTATAAGGTGCTCTCTTCACCCCCTCCCCCAAATAGGCTAACGATAGGATTCAAATTTCACTCTGCTGTGCCTGCAATAAGGACAGGAAGTTCAATAGGATTTTTTGTACTTAAAAAAATAGTTGCTGCAGCAATGGTATTAAATACTGTGAAAAAGCTAAATTAACTGGACAGCAGTGCAAACCTTAAGTACAGTATATAATATATGTATAGCAATTACACTTATATACCAAACCATACCACTTAGAGCACACTCTTGGTGGTCCACAAGGTAATTAGTACTCATTTTTACTGACCTTGGAAGACAGTCAGACACTGAGCCTATATGGCTCAAGCTCATATTGTGAGCAGAGTTTGCAGAACTGTTTGGTGTGGTTTGTGTACCAAATGCAAATAGCTGATAGAGATAGCAAACACATGACGTGTTGTGTTGCCTCATCACTCCACACCCCCCCCCCTGAACTCTTTCAAAAACAAACTTGTTCATGGAAGTATAAGCTTGTTAATCATTTGCAGACGGTGTAGGTCTTAGGTTGCAATTTCTAGCCAAGAAACATTTTAGTCATTTTAATATGACTGTCTTGATGCATGTATAATTTCAGTGAAGAGGACTATACATTTGTTGAAATATTTGTGTGTGTGTTTTAACAGAAACCTATTTTCACTGTTATTGCCAGATTCAGGAAGATCAACATAATACTGCAGCTGAAAAATGAGTGCAACATTGATTTGGTTTCTGCAACAAGTGATCAAAAGCTCATTAAAAAGACCTTAATTTTAATAGATTTTCAGATTGAAGAAAGATTGTGCAGAAATCACATGCAGCCACATAACCTGCGTGTGTCAAAACGCAAAAGCACCAGCAATGATCTTTTTCTCAAGAAAGTTCCAGATATTTCCTTTACATTGAAAATGTGTGGCAATCTGAGAAAGGGACATTATACCTCAGGACAAGTAAAAATGTGTTAAATGAACTGATATGATCTGCTTCAAGCTAGAAAAATATGTTTCAATTTAAGCATGAATCATTTTAATTGTAGAATTGATATATCGACATTGGCAAGTATCAAAGGGAGGTGGAAGTATTTTAAGTATCTTGAGAGCAGTTAATAAGCAGCTGCAATGCTTTTCTGTGTTACACAATTTTTCACTCCAGGGAAGTGTTTGTTTTCAGCTGCAGTTAGATTGGAACCCTCCATAATGGTTTGTGTTCTATTAGGTTTTTATAAAATACTTCTCATATGGCTTATGACTCTTCTTTAGATGAAGTCAGAGTCTTCATAGTATCCAAAAGAAGAGTGAAAGAGCCTGTATGCCAGTGTTTCATAACCTTTGGTGTTTGGACTTCAATTCCCAGAAGCCAAAGTCAATCCCCCAAAGCACTGATCAGCCAATGTCCTGACTTAGACTTCTGGGAATTGAAGTGTTCCCTCCTCTATGGGGCCTGTGCCCCACGTTGGGATGCCCTGCTATGGATGGGGAAATAATTCCAGAGGCAAACGTAGTATCTGAATCCCCATCGGCCAATCTGTTTTTAAGAGGAACTTGTAAACACTAATGCTTGATGCAAACACTCTCACTGTATCGACAGCTGGTGTTTCTCCATCAGGACCAGCGGATGTAGTGAGGCATAGAGCAGTGGTGACGAACCTGTGGCATTTGTGCTAGGGGTGGCACTCTGAGCACATTCTGTGGGCACCTGTGCAGTCACCCCAGCACAGAGTTTTCCCTGTCCCTCTCCCCAGCAGCCCAATGGGAGCGCTTCTTCAGTACAGAGTTCACCCCACTCCTCTGCCCAGCAGCCCAATGGAGGTGTTTCCTCCTTCCCCTGTTGCTGTGTTGGCACTTTGTGATAAATAAGTGGGTTTGGGTTGCAGTTTGGGCACTTGGTCTCTAGAAGGTTCACCATCACTGGCATAGAGAGCCCCACATAATGTTGACCTGAGGCTCTGTACACCATATTCTGTAACTGATCCATTGTGGTGGGTGAGATACACATGCTTCACAGCCCAGTTAGTGTTCAAAGCGAAACCAAAACCTCTACAGTAAAACACCGGATAACGATTGGATCGGAGAACGCTAAAATCGCATAACGTTAAGTAATCTGGGGAGGAGAATTGGATTGAATAACATTAAGGTCCTATGGGATGGATCAGATAACAACCGCTAAAACCTGTGCAGTTACAATGTATCTCTATGGAGCTTTGATGTTATCCGATCCATCCCATAGGATTTTAACATGGATCGGACAACACTAAAAATCGGATAACACCAAGACTTGTGGAACTAAGTTTTAGCGTTATCCGGTGTTTTACTGTACTTTCTTTTTGGCGTTTCAAACGTCCTATGGTCTAGAATCTGATCAGCAGGAGTGCTGACTTGGGCTTCTGGTAATTGAAGTCCAAGAACACTGAGAGTGCCAAAGTTCATCATCACTAGTCTAGATTCTAAGTTACACTTCACAGAAGGCTGTTTGTTATCATGTTATTCCTTGAAGCGTTTTCTTTCACCATCCTTATTTTTCCAGAAAGGTTTTTCCACGTAATACAGGTGGTTGTAGCAGGGAGGAAGGCACCAGAGACTTTCCTTTTGTGACCTCTTTCATGGGAACCAAGTCTGTATGACTATAGCACTTGTTTGCTGTTATAAAATGGTCACTTAAGTGACTACAATTAAAATTGCATTTTTCTGCTGTAAATCTTCACTATGGCTTGCTCTGCGTTTCTAAGTAAAGAAGTGTCAAAGTTAAAACATGTTTCCAACCATGAGTTAAGAACAGCAACATTAGGACAACATTCACATTTCCTGTTAAGATTAATTAGAAAACAAATGCATCTCAACACCAAGGGCCATCTAACAAATTGCAAGACACACAGAACTGGGTCAAATAAATCAGTTACAACCTAAGCAATAATGGAGAAAAATGTATTTCTCAGTACCGAGACAGGGAAAAAACAGCTTACACCGTAAGCTTTAGCATGTTTTCTGTAGTCAGTGATTTGAAATTAGTTTTGTTCAGTTCTGCAGGTGAGGTTACAGAAACCTTTGCCTTTTAAATAAATCAAATTGTTAACACTGCAAAAAGGCAGTTTTGAAATGGATGTATTATGAAAACCGTGAGACTCAGAATAAAATTCATACCCCAAAATATAATTTAATGAATATAAAAATCTAGATCTTAGCATATATATATGAAACCTTAAAACCATTGTTGTTCAGTCGCAGTCAAGTCCGACCCTTTGCCATCCCATGGACCACAGCAGGCCAGGCTCCTTGGTCATCTGCCATCTTCTGTAGCCTACCCAGATCTATGCCGACTGTGTCAATGATGCCATCCAGCCATCTCATCCTCTGCCACTCCCTTCTCCTTTTGCTTTCAATCTTTCTCAGCATCAGGGCCTTCTCCAGTGAGTCCTCTCTTCTCATTTGGTGGCCAAAGTACTTGAGCTCCAGCTTCATTATTTGTCTTTCCAAGGAGCAGTCAGGGTTGGATTTCCTTTAGGATGGACTGATTTGATCTCCTTACAGTCCACGGGACTCTCAAGAGATTCAAAATAAAACACTATCTGCAGTAGTAAAAGGAGGCAATATGCATTTTAAAAGTTCCATGGTCAGCACAGTTCTAGTGATCTTATAGGCCTTAAAAGGTTTGCTGACACAGGTAGATCTTAAGTGATTTACAGGATGTTAACAAGGTTGGAGTAGTTTTAAGCTCCACTGGCTCTACAAGTTGGAAATTAAAATTAAATTCATTCCAGAGGATGGGAGCTACAGTGGAGAAAACTCTCGTTGTGGTTATAGCTTTTTTTTCTTCCCAATTGTTTGATACTGAAGAGAAACTGAAGTTTTATGTGTTAATGAGAACCACCATAGCAAAAACTGTTCATGGCACAGAAAATAAGAGCAGCACTGGACAGACTCTGACACCACCCCACCTTTTTACACAACATCCTCCGGGTTGTCACAGAGGATTCTCCCTGTGTCCCAGTCATCAGTTACTACTAAGTGATAAGAAGAAGAAACTGAAATAAGAAACCACACATTTGGTTTGCAGATCTTTCAATGAATAAAAAAATAGTCTTTTAACAACTACTTGCAATAATTTTCTCAAGGTATTTTTTTACACCAACAACCTAATTTAAGACTATTCTACAAGGGTAAAAAATAGTAAGAAAAACTGCCCCACATGTTTTCAAAATTGCTTGCACACCCAGTCTCTTGAGGAACAGAACATATTTCAACCTTCATCCAATCTACTTTTGAGGCCACTATTCTACCCACTAATGTTCTGGAGACAAAATAATCCCACCAATTAGTTTCTACTGAGGTTGATTGTCTGTATTGTCAGGCAAATGTACTCCCATGCTCTGCAGAAGGTTAGAGGCAGGTCCTGCTAGTCCAGCTTGAGCACTGTAGGATTCTAGTAGGTTAGTCACTAGATTCATATCAATATCCACTGGTGTCACATCTGTGTCTTCTGCACCAGTGTCCTCTTCCAAGCTATCGTCAGAGGCTTCGGATGTTGATGCTTTTCCAGACCCAGCCTGTAATAAATGTAAACAATAGAAATTCAGGATGCTGTGATCACTTTATAGCTAAAAATAAGATATACCTATAGCTGTAGCACTACTAACAGAGACAAATCTACATTTTTTACAAGCAATACGGGCCAACGTTTTAGCACTGAATGATTATATACAGTGGTACCTAAGTTAATGTAATTAATGCATTCTCCAGGACGTTTCTTACAGCGAAAGTTACTTTAACCAAATTTCCCATAAGAATAAATTGGATTCAATTTCCCAAAGGAATGCAAAATACATTAACCGAAATGTGGTTTTCCATAGGAATGCATTGAAAACCAATTAATCCGTTCTGGAAAAAAAATCCATATTAAACCGAGGCACTATTTTCTATGGATTTCCTTTTGTTATGCGATTTTCATGTTAACCAAGCCGCTTGTTAACCGAGGTTCCACTGTATATATATCTTCCCTACTAGTAATATGAAGAAAGTCTAACATACCACTTTGGGCTGATTTTTAAAACTTTTTCCAATATTTGTGGCTGCCAGTTCATGATCCATTTCCTGCATATATGCTTTGAAACTTCTAGCTGTTTTGTTCTGCAATGTTGTTTCGTGCTGACTATCACTTTTTAGATCAGTCTCTTCGTCGCTGCTTAGGAATTCAAACTCCTCTTCCTCTTCTAAATCATCCGAGTCCAATTCTTCCGAACTGTGTTCTTCCGATTTTGTCCCTAGACACAAAAGAGAAGCAATGCAAGGAACAATAGAGTTGAATAATCAGCAGACTGACTTATTGCTGATCGTTTGGAAAGGTAGGGAGCAAAGAGAAACCTTGCTTTCTTGCAAGGCACAGCTACTGGCCTCTCTTCTGCCTTAAAACTCACCCAGTATTTTGCCAATGGCAGTTGTGAATGAATCCACATCAAAAGTGATACGGGAATCCGTCGAAGACCTGAAATTAGAAGTTCATGCATACACTTAGTGTACCTGGTAGCAACGTTTGAGAGAATATATTGCATTGGACCCAGCAAACTGGGTTGAAGTCCTGCTGATAGAAGGGGCTGGGATCTGTGAACAAGGGGTCAGTTCTCCCTACTTGTATGTAAACCCTCCTACCAACTCCATTACCTCTACTCTCATCAAACCTTCCAGACAAGATGTGTGTGTGTGTGTATGGGGGGGGGGTACTGTGTGTGTGGGAATCATTTTAACCTTTCTGCTCTCAAACTGGGAATACCTACTCTATCAGAAGAGGAACATGGTGCATGGTTTTTTGCCTTGAAACTCACCGCATATTCTCCAAGACCTCAAAAGCACTATAAAGGCACTTGTCATACAAGGTTTCTTTGACAAAACCACAGATAATCAGATGAAGCTTCAAAAAATTTTGTGGACTAAAATAGGGAGACAGGGTATAGAAAGATACATTTGGGAGTGAAAGCTCCCTGAATCTTGAATTTAATGCACACAGATACACACACTAAATTGTAGGGGCATGTGCTGTGCATGTGAAATAATGCTAATGTATCACTATGAAAGGGACTGTGGTGACTTAGTGGTTAAGGTGGCTTGACGACTGTAAGGTCAGCTGTTTGAGACCTGAGTACTGCATGACTGAGTGAGCTCTTATCTCTGTCCCAGCTCCTGCCAACCTAGCAGTTTGAAGGCAAAAAATTGCAGGTAGATAAATAGGTACCACTTCGGTCAGAAGGTAACAGCGTTCTGTGTGCTCCATTGTCTAGTCATGCCTGCAGATGCAGGCAGTGCTGGCTCTTTGGTTATAAATGGAGATGAACACTGCCCCCTATAGTTGGATATGACTGGCTTTTGAACAAGGTCAACCTTTACTATCACTATGAAACTCACTTTCCTCACAATATTCCTGTAGAAACTCTAGATGAGTGAGGGTACACACAGAGACCTAAAGTACTTTGCTAGTACATTATAGGGAACATAGAACACAAAAACCAGAAATGGACCATAGGGAAATTCTATAAGGGAACCACGTCAACAGAAAAACACAATATCCAAAGAAACAGATGGAGATGCCCACCAAGAAGGAGAAAGAGAACAATCTGTCAGGTGGGGAAGGGAAAGATTGGAAACCCAAAGGAAAGATTTCAGAGAGGACTCCTCTGTGAGAGGGGGAAAACCCTCTAACTACAGAGGAAATAAAGAACAGGGTTCAGAACTGTAATAAATGCTTTGCTGACAGAACTTCAGTGACTTAGTAAACTGTAAATATAGTAGAGCGACTTTTGAGAGTTGAAGAAGGATGCAAAGGATTTGTAATGTCATCCAGGCTGCAATGCCAAAAAACCTTTTACTATGAGCAAGCAGATCTCAGATGTAACCTGTTACTTTAATAGCGCATTACTTTTTTGCAGTAAAGAGGTGAAACATAATTTGGGGTCTCTAATGATTATGGCCATAATTCACTAATTGTTCAGTGCAAAAGGAATGCAGTTCTGTGGCTACTTATTTCTCTGAGTGAGGTAAGGGGAAGATTCACATGAGTGCTGCCTTTCCTGCAGCCTTCTGCTTCTTTTTATAGGGACTGTGGTGGCTTAGTGGTTAAGACGCTGAACTTGATGACTGGAAGGTTGGCAGGTCAGCAGTTCAAGGCCCGAGTGCTGCATGACGGAGTGAGCTTCTGTCTCTGTCCCATCTCCTGCCAACCTAGCAGTTCAAAAGCAAGAAATTGCAAGTGGATAAACAGGTACCGCATTGGCTCTTTGGATGTAAATAGAGATGAGCACTGAAACCTAGAGTCAGATATGACTGGCTTTCAAGCAAGGGCGACCTTTACTTTTACTTTATAACACTTTACCAATTAGCTACAATCAACCATGGTAAATTACACAGGTCTTACAAAAACACGAAGATGATTCCAGCTACAAAATTACAAATGTTTTCAGATCCCCACCTCTAGCAGGGTAATATTTTTGAGAAAATCAATGCAATTTAGCATCATCTGGTAGTCTAAATCTCTCAAAGGTTTTTATGACTTAGAACAGGAAGCGGAAAATGCCCATGCCCATAACATGCTCGTGCATGTGTATAACACTGCTGTAAATGACCCACGGCTGTTGTAAATGTGTTTACAACTGCTGCAGGTCATTTATGGCAGCATTATGCACATGTATGAGTGCATTATCTGCATGCATGTTTTACTTCCACTTCTGATGGGAGGAACCATGTGATTGGCACCCTGAACTACATGACTGGCCTGTGCCCAAAAAGCATGGGCACTCCTGGCTTAGAAAGTTGTGTTATTAAACAAAACAGCTAGGTTTTTATAGAGGTGATCTACTGTATTAGAAAAAGCTTACCATGGCATTTCTGCACCTTCATGTGTTGAAACTTTAGACAGAAAAGCCTTCATACTCTCAGTGACCTCTGCCAAGTCAAAGTTCTCTTCTTCCTCATTTAAAGTAGAAGTGGGGTTGTCTGTGCCTGATGCTTCCTTCAGGATCTGATCCAGGGCATCTGGAGAAATCTCCAGCCAACTGTCATCTGAAATAATAAAACATTATGCTACTTTATATCTAAAAGTATACTTTATACCCGTGAGTGTCACTGCAAATCAAAACTGATAGCATGTGAATGAAATCCAGTAATAAGTCACCACTAGAATAGACTCAACTCAGTTAGTGGAACAAATGGATGAGTTGACTCACCTGATTCAGTGAGCCTGCTCTAGTTGCAACTTGCTAGTGGATTTCAGCCACTGTTTAAATGTTAAAAGAAAAAAGTTGTACATGTTCCGATGTGTCAATACAGTGACACATGGCAACTTTGGTTCTGATATTGGCCCTAAAACAAAGGTCTTGGAAGAAATGGCACGAACAACTATTGCCAATTATTTTGGGTCCCCATTAAAAAAACTGCCATTCCATTTTTAAAAATAAAACAAACTTATTTCTGTCTGTTCTGTGATGTTGAATTTTGTACTATACTTTGTTTCCCTAGTCAGAGAACAATATATGCTGCCTGCACACTGTGATCCTCTTACACGTAATGCCTTTCTACTTCTCCAGAAACCATAAAAGAGTTAACTGGAGCTCTGTTGTCATAATGTGGCAGTACTGCTGAATTTCTAACACAACAGATTTAGCATGATGTTATTCAGGGTCAACAGATCGGGCACAGACTGGGAAGCTGCATACTTCCCTCCCACATAGAAATTTACTTCAGTACCTTAGTCATCTGTTACATCTGCTAATTGTTTAGACCACAGTTATGCTGAAACTGTGAAAACCTGATTAAATCTAGGTTCTGAAGGATGGTGAAGAACATACTCTGATTCATTTTATCTAGGGTTAATAAATGTAACGATAACCCCAAATCAAGAGCAAGTCAACAATCTGAATAATGGAAGAACAGACGGAGAAGCAGCATGCTTTTTGCAATTGTTTTACTCTTTAATAATGTTGGTTATACAAATCAGACTGAAGGAGGAAGGATGTGAACAGATGAAAGACAGATTAAGGAGATTTTAAAAATCCAAACTCATCAGATTTAACAAGCCTTGCTGGAGCTGAACAGATTTTATTTGGACCAGAGTTTCAGGGGGGGAAAGGCATTTTGCTACTCATAAGGGAAAAGACAGTTTCTCAATTTTTATATTTCTCCCCAAGAAAAAAATCACACCCTATTACACAGAATATAATGAAAATGTTGATAGCACAATTTGGTAGTGTATTGAGCAAAATAATCTGGAGACCTGGGTTCAAATTCTAATCAGCTATGGCAGTGATGGGGAACCTTTTAGAGACTGGGTGCCAAGCTGCAACCCAAAACCTACTTATTTATTGCAAAGTGTCAGCACAGCATCAGAGGAGGAAGGAAAGACTCCCACTGGCCTGCTGGGCAGAGTGAACTCTGTGCTGAGGGGAGGGAAGAAGTGCTCCCACTGGGCTGCTGGGCAGAAGGGCAGGGCAAGCTCTGTGCTGGGGTGAGTGCACAGGTACCTGCAGAGAGGGCTCCAAGTGTCACCTCTGGCATGTGTGCCATAGGTTTGCCACCACTGAGCTACAGAAACTCATTTTGTGGTAGTAATGGTGAACTATTTCCTGACTATTTCACGTACTGTACCCTGAAAATTCTACCAAAGTTGCTGTACATAACAAGCACAATTTAGGCTGCAATCTTATATACTACATCTATGTGGGAGTAAATCCTTTAAAGTCAGTGGTATTTCCTCCTGAGTAGACATATACTGAGTAGAAATATAGGGACTGTGATGCCTCAAGTGGTTAAGATGTTGAACTTGAAGATTGGAAGGTCAGAGCTTGCTACCCGAATACTGCATGATGGAGTGAGCTCCTGTCTCTGTCCCAGCTCCTGACAACCAAGCAGTTCAAAAGCAAGAAATTGCAAGTAGATAAATAGGTACCACTTCAGTGGGAAGGGAAACATGTTCTGTACACTCTGATGTCTAGGCATGCCTGCCACATGTCCACAGAAACATCTGTAGAGGCAGACAGCACTGGCTCTTTGGCTATAAACAGAGATGAGCACTGAACCCTAGAGTCGGATACGACTGGCTTTCGAGCAAGGGTGACATAGACATACTGTATACTTAACTACATTGTTTGACATTATATGGTCACTTCACCATGCCTTTTGCTTCTTTTAACAAGAAAACTAAACATTTTCTTAAGGTGGCAAGAAAGTGGGAAGAAATACACCTGCATCTACATTAAGCAGGACACAGAAGGCAACCATGGGATGTGGTCAGTAGGGATGAAAGGTAGAGGATAGAGATTTAATTCTTTGACAGCTTACCATCTTCTGGAGGAAGACTGTCTGCTTCTTTTTGAAACTCTTCAAGTCTAAAGGAAGTTTCTTTTAATATGGACAGAATTTCCTCACCTGGGCTCTCTGCACCTGAACTAACAAACAAGAAAACACAACCCTCAAAAACAGATTAATAACATGTACTGAACAGCACTTTCTTCATTGCCTGCTGCACTCATAGCTCAGCAGTTAAACATGGTTTATATCATTTTGATGGTAGAAATAGCTGCTTTGCAGGTTATTTTTTAAATATAAACTGAAAGCAGAAAAAACAGTGTATGTGAAAAGACTGCTGGATACATACTCGGACTTCTTCAGTGTACATATATAAAGTTGTACCTCACTTAAAGAGCATAATGTGTTCCACAGGATTGCTCTTTAAGCGAGTTTTCTCTTTAAGCGAAACACCATTGTAAGTGACCAATTGTAGGGAGGATTGCGAACCCGGATTTATTTGTTAAGTGAGTTTTTGGTTGGTTTTATTTGTTAAGCAAAGCGAACATTCAGAGAAAATTCTGCTCTTTAAACGAGTTACTCTTTAAGCGAAGTGCTCTTTAGGCGAGGTTTGTCTACATTAGTACCCCGGATAACGTTATGACTTGGTTCCACAAGTCCTGTTGTTATCCGGTTTTTAATGATGTGCAATACATTGATCACACAATGTTAAAAAAAGCCCTGTTTCCCTGGAGGCTGCAGCAAGCCAGAATGTCGGGATTTGAATCCTGACATTTTGGCTTGCTGCAGCCTCCAGGGAGGTGGGGGAACTTTAGAAACAGCTTGGATCGGGTCTCCCCACCTCCCTGGACCCGGCAGGGGGGTCAGAGACCCCAAAATTGGTAAAAAAAGACAGACTTTTTTTACCAATTTTGGGGTCTCTGACACCCCCCCCCACTGGGTCTAGGGAGGTGGGGAGACCCGATCCAAGCTGTTTCTGGGTTTCCCCGATGTCCTCAGCCAGTGCAGCAAGCCAGAATGTTAGGGTTCGAATCCCGACATTCTGGCTTGCTGCACTGGCTGAGGACGTCGGGGAAGCCCAGAAACAGCTTGGATCGTGTCCCCTGCCTGCTCCAGAGAGATCAGAGGACCCGATCTACAGCTGCAGGGTGGCTGGGGAAGCTGACAGGGACTCTCTGCGGCTTCCCTAGCCACCCGCCCTTGCCTCCGCAGCTGTGGGGTGGCTGGGGAAGCCGATGGGGGAGCCCCCCGTCAGCTTTCCAGGCTCCCCACCCCTCCCTCTGTAGCTGCAGGGTGGCTGGGAAGCTGAACGGAGAACCCCGTTCAGCTTTCCAGCCACCCTGCTGCTAAGAACGACTGTATCGGATAACGTTAAAACTCGCGTTATTTGATACAAGATTTTTCTGAAAATCTTGTAACGTTATGCGGTTTTCACGCTATACGGTACTCGCGTTATCTGGGGTATTACTGTATGTGGAAACCCTCATGGTTGAGAAGTCTGCATCTCAACTATACACATATTTAAATATATCCTGATATTTATATGTATGGGAGGTTTTTTTTGTTATAGTGTTTGTAAAGCAAGTTATGATATATAGTTTTATGTTGCAATACTATGCATGAGTTAATAGGTTGTATTCCCAGAGAAACTGATATAGAAATACAGTTACATCCAGTTTAGCAACAAACATTATGGGGGTGACAGAATTTGTTTGTTTGTTTATAGTCACCAATACTCAATAAACAGGAGGTACAATTTAGAATGATTGTGGCTCAAGTGGTTAAAACGCTGACTGGGAGGCAGGAGGTCAGCAGTTCAAAACCCAAGTACTGCATGACAGAATGAGCGCCTGTCTCCGTCCCAGGTCCTGCCAACCTAGCAGTTCGAAAGCAAGAAATTACAAGTAGATAAATAGGTACCACTTGGGTGGGAAGGTAAACAACATTCTGTGCACTTCAGTGTCTAGGCATGCCTACCACCTGTCCATGGAAACATCTGCAAATGCTGACAATGCTGGCTCTTCAGTTATAAACAGAGATGAGCACTGAACCTTAGAGTCAGATACGACTGGCTTTTTGAGCAAGGGTGACCTTTACTGTACATTAAATAATCTTGAAAAATATACCTATGCAGCATGTATGTGCATTATGTGGAAAACAAATCAACAAAAGGAATGATGCACAACCAGATTCATATAAGCAAATTCTGTGACCTCACCTTTCTGGACTGATTACACTCTGTTGAAAATAGATTTCTGCCATACGCAACCGATCCTGATATTCAGCAGAACCTTCCAGTTCACCCTTTGGAATATACAAACAGATCAATTCCTTGTCCCCTTTGCTATCATTATTTTGTATACCATTCTAGTCATTATGTGTGTCCTGTTTGTGATCTTTATTTAAACTCTGATGACAGCAATGATGTCACCGTTTATATAGCAAGAAAACCAACAACACAAAAACCAGAATGTTTGCTGTCAACAGGACAAAGGCAGAAGCATACTTTTTGGCCACATTCTGTGCAGTTCTGCAGGGGACTGATTGCCTTCAATAAAAAACTGGAAATGTGGCCAAAGCTACTTGAGTTGAACCAGATGTCCAGTAAAGTGATTCAATGAGAAGTTGCTGCTTTTCGGTATTAACAAAAACCACAGTGGGGGAAAAAGCTAATCTGCAACAACAACAAAATCATTGTAGCAATTCTTTTTTGTCTTCTGCCATGATCATTATGATCATTATGGTGATCAGCCATGAAGACTGTCCTGAGACTATAATGCAGAGGCCTTTTATCTGCCTTCCTCATCGCAGCATGACACCCGTACCACTGATCCAGTTCCGCAAGTCAGTTTCTGGTCCTGAGCCCTTTTGGCACACAAAGTCCTCCTCAGCCCCAGGCCAGGATTGAGAAAGCTGTTGCCCTCCATCAAGATGATTCATGTGGGATTTAATCCACTTGGGGACCATCACCCTTCCCTGTGGACATTGGCACCCAAGGCTGTTAGTCCTCAGGGTTGTCAGGTTAGTTAACCACCACCTGACACTCTGCATTGAGTCGCTGGCAGTATGGTCCACTCTATTACTACAGCGGGATAACCTGGCCAGATTGGGATATTATTATTAGATAAAAATAAAAGTTTTTAGGAAGACAAATTATGTAACAAAAAGGAACTTGTAAGAAACAGGTACCTCTTCCTAACTTTGGAAGTATCAATACCCCATTCACCTTCTTCATCTAATGTGTCTAGGCCAAGCGTGAGACTGCCAAAATGAAGCCACCTTTGGGTGAGATCATTCTGCAGTTCTTTTTGCCTCACCTAGTGCGAGAAAGATTAGCTGGCAACACAAGGTTGCCATTACCAAGGTACGCCTGATTCTGGTTCAAAAATACCACAATCTTTGAGGAGGCTCTGCAATATTGAGTATCCGTCCAAACTGAGAAAATGAAATACAGGTAATCATAAGGTTGGGCTATTATAAAAGTGAGACTGACATAAAATGTGAATTGAGCTCCTGTTCAGTGTTCCAGCTAGTTATATCTTCCCTTAGAATGTGCATGCATGCACGCGCCAACTGTCCTTCCTGCAGATACTCTGCACTGGGTAGCCACTGCTGTTTATTATAGCCTTCATCCCACCCTCCCTTTACAGAACTCAGGATGGTGATCATAACTCGTCTTCACTAATTTCATCCTCACAACCATTTTGTGGGATAAGATTAGCCCAACAGAGAGATATCAAATCTCTTTCAGGTCATGTGGTGGTTTTTTTTAACAGCATTATTAGCAACATGGCTATAATGTAAATTAGGATGAAAGACACAGTAGGTGGTTGGATAATTGTTCCAACACTAATGAGTATAGATTATACAATCAGCCAATAGCCATCACTCCACCAGCCTCTAAATTTAACCCACGGGTGGTATTTTCAATTTGGTACTGGAAGACAATAGGATCATCTCATCAAGATACACTTTTACTAGTGTACATATCATTATTATTTATTACTATTATTTATTCAATTTATTACCTCACCCATCCGGGATACATTCCCAATCTGGGTGGCTCACAATGTTAAAAAGAGCAAAACAGACACCATAAAACCATAGATTTTAATGGTTTTTTATATTATGAACACTAATGACTAAAAAAAAGTCATGAAGCCAACATTCCCCTAGCAGTTGTTCATGAGCCCTCTTCCTTTCATTTCCAGCCATATTCCAGCTCTGGAGCATTTCCCCCCTATCGAGTAACATTTTTGTGATGCGCAGGACACTGCAGTGGCTGCCCTTTCCCCCTTTTGCTGATAGAAAGTGTTCTATTGGCAGAAACACTCTTTTAATACTGGCTTTTCAGTGCAAGTGAGATAATGAATCATCACCCACTTCCTCTAATAAAACCTATGTGCTTATTTAATTCTTCTGACTTGTACTTCTAAGAAGTTTGCAGACATGGTAAAGGCAAGCGCTTAAAGACTAAAGAGAAAATAAACATGTATTTCCATGTTCTCAGTCCAAAAACAAATGGATTACATGAGACATTAATTACCTACTTGGCCTTTTATGACCATTCTCCATGACCCTAAAGTAGCTCAGAAGGAATAATCCTGAGAAATTATACTAACTATAAAGAAACAGGTTCAATCTTCATTTTCTACCTAAAGATGGAAACTATTGTTCCTTCTATTCTATGACTCAGTCTGAAATAATTTTTGAAGTGGTAGTCGTGTTAGTCTGTGAAAACACATCAGAGAGTAAACAAAAAATACAAAAAAAATGTTGTGGCACCTTAATTTGTTTTGTTTACTCCCTGGTATGTCTGAAATAAGTCTTGCATAATATCGTAAATGTATATTGAGATTACACTTCCATACACCCTCTGCAATTGACTCAGTTAAGATGTTAAGTAGGCTTTGCAATTTGCATGAAATATCTCACCTTAAAATAGTTGTTTTTCTTCAGACTGTTGAGAAAGTCATCCCACAATGGAACTTTTGAAGTATGTTTCTGGGAATCATGGGGAGTTGGATTACATTTTGAGCACAGAATTTCAAAACCATGAGCCTGTGAAATAGAGAAATAAACAAAAAAATCAATTTCTTATTACTTCTTGTTCTTGATATAGTACCTAACTAGAATTCACTTTCAGGGTATAATATTTATGTGAAATAACTTATATTTGAAGAAAGCAAACAAGGAGAATCTAGGATTGCAAATTAACAGCATCACTTTGCAGCATACAATGGAATGTTGGTTAACAAACAGCTCGGTTAACATAAAAATTACATAACAAAAGGAAATCCATAGAAAATAGTGGCTTGGTTTACGGATTTCCCCCCAGAATGGATTAATTGGTTTTCAATACATTCCTGTGGGAAACCACTTTTCGGTTAATGTATTTTGGTTTTCAATGCAATCCTATGGGAAATTGCACTCAATGCATTCCTATGAGAAATTTGGTTAAAGTAATTAGTTACATTAACCGATGTTCCACTGTACTATAGATTCAGTTATGTGAGGAAAGTATACATAGCTCTCATTTTACTCTCATTTGTTCATTTCATTCCTATACTGGTTATTTGACTACCTTAAATTGTCATTCTGAGTGATGAACATACAAACATAATACAGTAATACCTCATATAACATTAGTATCGAATAACACGAAAATCGCATAACATTAAGGAATCTGGGGGGAAGAATTGCATCGGATAACATTAAGATCCTATGGGATGCTTCAGATAACAACCGCTAAAGCCTGTGTGGTTACAATGTATCTCTATGGCTCCCATAGGATTTTAACATGCATCGGATAACACGAAAAATCATATAACATCAAGACTTGTGGAACCAGGTTTTAGTGTTATATGAGGTTTGACTGTACTGTAATATCATAACATGTACCAAAGGACCAACCCACGCATACCAAACAACAATACCTCGGATAACGCTAAGACTTGGTTCCACAAGTCTTGGTGTTATCCGATTTTTAGTGTTATCCGATGCATGTTAAAATCCTATGGGATGGATCGGATAACGTTAAAGCTCCATATAGATACATTGTAACCGCACAGGCTTTAGCGGTTGTTATCCGATACATCCCATAGGACCTTAACGTTATTCGATCCAATTCTCCTCCCCAGATTACTTAACGTTATGCAATTTTAGCGTTATCTGAGGTAAACGTTATCCGAGGTATTACTGTATTTATAAAACGAAGGCAGTGATAAATTAATAATCCAATTCAGTACTAAAATCAGGTAGAGGACAAGATGATGACAAATGCCAAACCCCGCCTTGGCTAACTTGTAAATGCAATGCAATCACACTTATATACCGCCCCATAGTGCTTAGTGCACTCTCTGAGCGGCTCACAAGTTAATTAGTATTTTGCCCCCAACATGCTGGGTACTCATTTTACCAATCTTGGAAGGATGGAAGGCTAAGTCAACCTTGAGCCCTGGTCATGATCAAACTCACAACCTTTTGGTTGCAGTACAGTAGTTTTTAACCACTGCGCCATAAAGGCTCCTAGAATACAAAGGGGGCTTGCTGGATATGAGTTGGGAGGGTGTTCCATAATGACAGTGCCAACACCAAGAAGGCCCTATTTTAGGTGGAAGTCCCAATGGGCTCCCTCAGGGTGGGTAATTACAGTCTGCATGTTTGTGAGACCTGCTTGCCTGGGCTGTGTTCATCAGAGAGTTGGTCTGCCAGGTAACAACATTTGAAACTGTTCAGGGCTTTAGAGGTTAGAGCCAAAACCTTGAACTGGGCCCACAGGCAAGCTGTGCAACTGCACCAGTGTAGTGGAGACTTGGTCCCGGCAGGGTGTCTGGGTTCAGAATCTACTGTAGATTCCCAACCATTTTCGAGTGAAACTCCACGTACAGTGCAGTACAGTAGCCAATTACAGTGGAACCCCATATAATGAATGCCTCATACAACAAAAAAAGCATAAAACGAAGAGGAGTTGAGAAAACCATTGTGCCCCGTATAATGAATTTTTTTTGTTGTACAATGCAATGCATTTCTATGGAAAAATTGTACAATGAAAATCTCAATGGGAAAAATCATACAACGAAAATTTTTTGTTGTATGATTTTCCCCATAGAGATTTCCATTATATGATGCATGCATCGTATAACAAAAAAACCATATGATGAAGTGCCTCGCAGGACGGATATTTTTCATTATAAGGGGTTCTACTGTACTGAGAATACCAATGTGTAAACCAGTATTGTAAAGACCTTTGGGTTTGGGAAAGGGTGGGGCGAGGCTAGTTGCCTACGATATTAAAAAGCAGCCCTGGCCATAACAGATATTTGCTTCTCCACAGAGAGTGGTGGTTTTTTTTTTCCAGGGGAAGAGTAACCCCCATCTAGGTAAAGGTCTCCCTTACTCAAAAGCCAGTCATGTCCAACTCTAGGATTCGGTGCTCATCTCCGTTTACAGCCAAAGAGCCCCCACTGTCTGCATCTGCAGACATTTCTGTGGTCATGTGGCAGCCATGACTAGACACCAGAGTGCATGGAATGCTGTTTACCTTCCAACCAAAGTGGTAGTTGTTTATCTACTTGCAATTTCCTGCTTTCAAATTGCAAGGTTGGCAGGAGCTGGGAAAGAGATGGGAACTCACTTCCAGTTGTCAAGTTCAGTGTCTTAACCACTAAGCCACTGTGGTTCCTAACCCCATTTAGACAAGGCCAAATACTGCCCAATCTGTCCAATGAACTTCTCAACAGCAGGATTTCTGCCTTGTTGGGATTCAACTTTAACCTGTTAGCCCCTCTCCAGTCCATTATCATGGACAGGCGAGATCGAGTTGCATGCCATCAGTAGTTCTCGTAAATAACTTATTTTCCTTGCAACCATAATGACAACTGAAGGAGCACTAGTAAAGGGTAAAGGTCACCCTTACTTGAAAGCCAGTAGTATCCGACTCTAGGGTTCAATGCTCATCTCTTTTTACCGCCAAAGAGCCAGCCCTGTCTATATCTGCAGACATTTCCGTAGACATATGGCAGGCGTGACTAAACACAGAATGCTGTTTACCTTCCCACCAAAATGGTACCTATTTATCTACTTGCAATTTCTTGCTTTCAAACTGCTAGGTTGGCAGGAGCTGGGACAGAGATGGGAGCTTACTCCAGGACTCAGGGCTAGAACTGCTGACCTTCCAGTCATCAAGTTCAGCGTCTTAATGACTAAGCCACAATAAGGAGTTAAAATTGTTCTCTCTCAGCTGAAAAAGTACTGGCAAATGGATAATAGGGTAAATTGGACACAACTTTACAAGACTGTGGCTTTATATTACAAACAATACATACACAGAGAGACTGACATACGAACAAATCTATATATATCGTTATTTAATAAATTATAACTCAAAGAGAATCTTATTTGTTAAATCAAGACATAGATTAGAAATGTAAAGTCTTAAAACAGAGGTTTACCAATTTCATGCCTAGTTCATGTGCCTTGTATTGCAGATGCGAAGGAGGAGGCAATGAATATCCACTCCGTCTGTCTGGTACAAAGGTCTGTTGAACCAACTGCGCATACAGACACTTAGTAAATGTAACCTGAAAAACATAACCATCATTACCTTAAATCAGGGGTTCCGGCCCACAGCACCATTCCATGTGGCCTGTGCTGCCGCCACACCCAGAAGTGGAAGCGGATGCATTTACATCAGCCATAAAGTGCACTTGTGCATGCGTAAACATGCCTGCGACTGTCTGGGGGTCATGGTCTGGCCCACTCAGCTGTCGGGGGGGGTGGGGGTGGTCAGGGCCATGGCATAAAAAGGTTGGGAACCCCTGCCTTAAATATATATTTGCCCATAATAATACATATCTAAATATACTTCAGCCTATTACTTGTATTTAAAGTTTTATGAACTGAGGGGAAAAATGAAGCTTAATCAGGAAGCAGTATATATTGGGGAACTATCAGATCTTATGAGGCATGAACATTTGTAGTTAGGAATTTGATTTATCAACTGCATTTAGAAGCAGTTGATATATAATTTAATGTTTTCAAAGTTTGAATTAATATACAGTAAAACCTTGTATTACAACTTTAATTTGTTCTGCGGGGCTAGTCATTGTATGATTTAATCGCTATACGATACATGCATCGTATAGCGATTATCCCTATGGGATGCATCGTTCAATGATTATGTCTATGGGGAAGATCATACAACGACAACAAATTGTTGTACAATTCCCCCCCCCCCCAAAATAGAGATGCATTGCATCGTATAATGATTTTAGTTGTTATACGGGGCACAATGTTTTTTCAAATCTCATTGTACGATTTAATCGCTGTAAGAGGCATTCGTTATACAGTTGTACCTCGCTTAAAGAGCATAATGTGTTCAACAGCATTGCTCTTTAAGCGAGTTTGCTCTTTAAGTGAAACACCATTGAAAGTGACCAATTGTGGGGGGGGGGGGATGGTGAAACCTGGTTTATTTGTTAAGCAAGTTTTTGGTTGGTTTTATTTGTTAAGCAAAGCGAACATTCAGAAAAAAATCTCCTCTTTAAGCGAGTTACTCTTTAAGCAAGGCGCTCTTTATGCGAGGTTTGACTGTACAGGGTCCTACTGTACAATTATTTCCTCTGTTCATTTGATATTAAGGTTCATAAGATATTACTGACAGCCAGCTGGAATGCACAATTCTGTTCCTGTAGAGTCATACCTTTTAAGCTTGACTCCTATTCTAGCCACCTCCTGAATGAAAATTAGTCTTAAAGATTGGAGATATCGTCTTGAGTGTCAATCATAAAGCAAAAACTACTAGAGTGCTGTAGTTGGGCAAAGAATCACAGAACTAATCCCAAACCATGGTTATTTTGTGGGGTTTTACACCATGTTTTACACATTCTCTCACCTATTGAAACACAACAAAAACATAATGCGTTCATCTGAAGCCAAACTTCTCATAGAAGTGACTGGCAATGGAATGAATTATACCAGTAATACCTCATATAACATTAGTATCGAATAACACTAAAATCGCATAACATTAAGGAATCTGGAGGGAAGAATTGCATCAGATAACATTAAGATCCTATGGGATGCTTCAGATAACAACCACTAAAGCCTGTGTGGTTACAATGTATCTCTATGGATCCCATAGAGGATCAGATAACACTAAAAATCATATAACACCAAGACTTGTGGAACCAGGTTTTAGTGTTATATGAGGTTTTACTGTACTACATTAAGAGTCTCCATAAAGTACATGTGAGGTAAGAGAATGTCATGAAAGTTATTTGTGTGCAGTAAAACCTCAGATAATGCTAAAATTTGGTTTCACAAGTCTTAAGTGTTATCCGATTTTTAATGTTATCCGATGCATGCATCAGATAACAGTAAAACGTCATAGAGATACATTGTAACTGGCACAGGTTTTAGCGAATGTTATTCGATGCATCTCATAGGATTTTAACATTATGCGATGCAATTTCCCCCCAGATTGCTTAACATTATGCGGTTTTAGCGTTATCTGGTGTAAATGTTATCTGAGGTATTACTGTATGTGTTTCAAATCTTCAGTAGTATAACTTACAAGCCACAAACCTGGATATCTAATATATAACAATATTGGAGATAAATGTACATATGGAATATCAAGTGTGTTTTTTAGGTAAAGGTTGTCCTTGCTTGAAAGCCAGTCGTATCCGAATCTAGGGTTTAGTGTTCATCCCTGTTTATAGTGCTCAATTACAGAGATAACTAATGTGTAAACTAGTATTGTAATTGACTTTGTGCCCAAGAAAGGGTGAGGCTGGGATATTTGCCTAAGACAGAATAAAGCAGCAATAGTCATGGAAGATATTTGCTCCTTCATGGACACAGTGGAGTCCTGGATAATGCCAAAATTTTGAGCCTGTTTTTTTCCCCTAGGGCAGTGGTTCCCAACAAGGGGCACACAGCCCACTAGTGGACTTCAATTCCCAGAAGCCTAAGTCAGTACACTGGCTGATCAGTGCTTTGGGAAAATGACTTAGGCTTCTCGGAATTGAAGTCCAAAAATCCAGCATTTGGGAAACACTGCCCTAGGGGAAGAGTAGTCCCATTTAGGTAAAGGCTGCCCTTGCTCAAAAGCCAGTCATGTCTGACTCTAGGATTTAGTACTCATCTCTGTTTATAGCCAAAGAGCCAGTGCTGTCTGCATCTGCTTCCGTGGGCATGTGGCAGGCATGACTAGACACCAGAGTGCATGGAATGCTGTTTACCTCCCTACCAAAGTGGTAACTATTTATCTACTTGCAATTTTTTGCTTTTAAACTGTTATGCTGGCAGGAACTGGGATAGAGACAGGAGCTCACTTGGGTCTCGAACTGCTGACCTTCTAGTCATCAAGTTAAGTGTCTTAAACACTAAGTTCCCTTGTGTGTTTCTTAAATATGCAGATATAAAGCATCTGTGATAATATGACTTCCTGAGTGATGAAACTGGCTCCAACAACAGCTACTACTTACTGAAGTCATTACACGTGTTTCTGGTGAGAAATTTTTGAAAACTCGACAGGCTTTTAAGTCAATCGGGTCTCTCAGGTAAAAGGCTTGGACTGCTGCCGACACTAAGGTGGGTCGCCGTTTCAGGACCGCTGCAATACCTGCTGGAGTGTAGCAATGAGCTCGGTGAATGAAAGCCTGGATTCTCTCAGGATAACTATAATAGAAACAACAACAACAACAAAAATATGCATAATTAAGAGAGGCAGTTGAAGCAAAGGCAGAAATTTGTTTAACTTTCCTTTTTTCTTGGTATTCTGCTGTATCTTGCAGGGCCCAGAGAGGTATGGCATTTGCCAGTGTATAAGACGCATCAGAGTATAGAGTGCACCCTGCTTTTCCGGTATATTGTAAAGGGGAGGGAGTGCATCTTATACACTGGCAAATACCAAATACATAAAATGTAAGGTAGTCCAGATACCACTGGAATGAAATAGTAATGCCCTTTAGGAAGAATCTAGAAACATGACTGGCGGGACAAATATGGGGTGCAGAAGGTATAATGACCCCAGCACATTGGATGATCTGAGCCCCTCTCTTTCTCTACTTTTTTATTAGTAGTTGTAGCATCTGGTGTGTTTTTAATCTGTTTTTAATCTTTTTTAGATTTTAATTTTAAATTTTAACAGTTTTAAGGTTTTTAGATGGAAGCTTCTACTTCCTAATCCTGGGCCCTACCTGCCCAGGGAAGGAAAAGACCAACGTCCTTGTGCTGGGAGGAGGAATGGATTTTAGCTGTTTGTGCTGTGTGTGTGTTGTTGTTGTTTTCCTGACTGTAAACCGCCCTGAGTCGCCATGGCGAGTGGGCGGTGATATAAATCTAAATTAAAAAAAGAAAAAAAATTGCAAAATGTCTCCAAAATCTGCTTGCAAGTCAAAGAAAAACCAATTTCACTCAACTTGTTGAGATTCTCAAAGTCCAATATTACAATACATTGGAACCCTGGGTAACAGATGATTCGGGTAACGGAAAACTTGACTTGCAGAAAAAATCAACTGAAAATAATGTATTGGCTTATGGATTTTTTTCAGAACTTTTTTTTCCTTTTCAATTCATTCCTATGCGAAACTGTGCTTCGCTTTACGGAATTTTTGTTTTCAATGCATTTCTGTGGGAAACCGTTCAATGCATTTCTATGGGCACAATAAGAAATTTTTGCTATAAAAAACTCCCGTGGAACGGATTAATTCTGTTACCTGGGATTTTTTATTATTTTGCTACCAACAGTGCAGAATATTGCTCTTGATAATTTCAGGTCACTTTGTCCACTCTTGAGGGGAAACCCTGCAGTTTGCTAATCATTAATGAGATGAGAGAAAATCATAACATTGTAAGTTAACCTTGTTGTTTTTAATCTGATCTCACAAATGTATTGGGGGGTGGGGGAGAGACAAGTAATGATGGTACATCTTAGACTTTAGTGATGATTTCCCTCACAACAGTTTCAAGACAAAGTATCACAATATACCATCTAACAGAAATACAACAAAAAAAGAAAAACAACTGAAAGCAATCAGCAGCATATTGCATCTAATCAGCATAATCTAATCAGAAGTCATCTCTCACACATGACAGGTATGCCTGTTATCACAGAGAATGTGTTCCAAAGTACAGACACTAAAGATGTATACAAAATAATAATAATTGCTTCTTGGTCACAAACAGTAAATAAAATCCAGCCATGTGACGCATCCATAAATTCAAAAAAATGCAGAAGTGAGACAATATATCTTCTAGGTCACTTTAAAAATTCCAAACTCTGCAAGCTTTAGTAACTCATGGTTACTTCTTCAGGCTTTATCATGGCATGGACTATGTAGTCCCAGCCAGGCTTTATTCTTAGATGTTGAATGGGAAAACAGGGAACAGCTACATTCTTTTACAATCTAAAGGCAGGAAGCAAGGAATTTGTATATTCCCTTACCCCAAGATCACTATCAGACAATGATAAACAGCTGAATATTTACAAAAAATGTGATTCCCTTCTGGACCAATAGAAGAGGAAATCTTACAAGTAAACAGATCTAGAGTTGTTCAGGGCTTTATATATTCATTATGACTTTAGATATTTATTCTTTTTTCAGCTACCTGTGCAATTCTGTTACACGGCCTGATATAATCAAGTGCCTTGTGGGAATGTTCTTGGTGCTTCTTTTATCTATTTAAATTATTTACAGTGCTTTTTGAAGAAGACATATTTGAAGTTATTTGTAAACCATTGTGGAAAATATTATTATCTGGAATTTGATTGAGAGAGATATACTTGTAGTCAAATAAACAGCTAAAAACAAACAAACATATAAACATGAGAAGAGTATGACATATTCCAGACAACCTATAAACAAAACTTTTCTTTAGTTTAGATTACTTACCCATTGATGCGTTTATATACTACTGTTCTAATAGGTTTTGAAGCTATAAAGTGCCCAGAATAGATAGACAACAATTTCAGTGCTTGTGGAATTGTAGGGGTGGTAGCAGGCAGTAAAGTCTTCTCTTCAGGAGTCTTCGGCAATGGAATTATACACAATTCCCCATGGTGGAAGAATACCTGACAAAAATGTGCATTACTTTGTTAAGTATAAAGGACAGTAAATTTACAATGGATTAAAAAAGATAATCTAAAAACTCTTAAACACAGGAAGTTAATAAGGTAGCTGTAAAAGTAGTATTTTAAGGATTTAAAACCACATTTTGGACAAAGATGGTACAAGAACATGGTACTCAATTAAGAAAACTGATTAAAATAAAGATATCAGAAATAATCCCAGGCACCCTACCCATGTTTAGACTAAGCCCCACAATAGTAGCCAGTATTCTTAAATCTTTCCTACCCGATTGGTGCTGTTTTCAGGATTTAGCCACTTAGGAATGAAATCAGATGCTTCTATTAGTAGGAATTCACCATCATTATCATCCACCCTATTCAAATGTAAAATGTATCTCATAAACATGGAACTTTTCACTTTGATTTAGATTTATAATTATTAAACATATATGAAAGTTAAAATTATAATTTACTTTGAGGTAATAAAATTATGGTCCAGTCTTAATTTCATCAACTGAGAACAGGTTCACTTTGCACTAGGGCAAATGAAATGCTTTCAAAAAGCCAGTGCAATCAGTGCAATCTAATTCCACCACCAGGCCTGCACCATTATGACGATTTTCTCCTGCTCCTGCAGACATGTGGGAAAACATGATTTGTAGAATTTCACAGCCCTCTGAAACAGGTTTTGAAACAGCACAGAGGACTGAAGCAGGCAGGCAAATCACCCCTTTTCCAGTTCCCATTGTGGAAGCTGCTGCATAGCAGAACAATCCTATAGGATCCTGGCTGCACACAAATAGCCTAAACAATTATCACAAGCAATAGTTTAACTAAACTGCATTCAAATTTGGATTTATAAAGATTATGGTTATAAATACCTAGCAACTAATTCTGGAAATTCCTTTGTAATTTCCTTTAAGAGGTATACAATAAACCATTCATCTTCAATATTATCTCCAAATTTTGTGAGACCAGCAATATGAGCAGGAACATCTCCTGGAGAAAAAGAAAGAATAGTTAGACAATACTACTGTAAAGCCATTTGTCAGAAAGCTTTTGAAATTCCACTTTATTCTAATCCTTTATTGCAACTAAATCAAAGTTTGTATAAGAGTTGTAAACTTCCCCTATGTATACCTGCCTTCATTCCTCTTCCTTCATCTTCCTCTGCTGTTAGGTTGTAAACATTTTGGGGCAGGGACCTATCAAATCTGTTTACAGATACAGTATAGGCATTAACAGCTTCTATAATGATGTGCACAGCATCATGGAATGCTGTCAGTGCTGATTATCTCACAGGAAGGTAACTTGACAAGTAACTTGTCACTTTCCAGATGCTGTTGTATTGCAACACTCATCAGTCTGTAACTAGTGGTCAGGAATTATCACAAAATTGAATGACCAGTTTCCAAATCTAAAAGTGTCAAAGACAAATGAAAACAAAGATAACATATTTACCTTTGGCAGGTTTGTACTTTAGATTAAATGGCTGGCGCTGCCAGATGTAAGAAACCAGTATGGGTGCAAGATATGCTAGTATTCTCTCAATGTATTGTTGAAAAATTTCTCGATAACGTTCAGGGTCTTTTGGTTCTTCTGTCAAGAACAGCTGGTATTCCACTGCATCTTCCTCAGTGGCAAAGTTCAGCTCCTTCTCCATTCTTATACCCTTTGGAAAGAAATATTTCAAAACCTTTTACATACATAAAAATTCCTCCAACAGACACACTAAAATGTCAACAACACTGTGAAATTACATTTTTATTCAGATAACATGCAAGGACTGTTTTCTAAATTGTTAAGAGACAAAATATAAGATGTGAGATTTTATGGATATATTCTCCATAAAACAGTCACAATGTAACAGGTAGAAAACAGATTTATATACAGTCAAACCTCGCATAAAGAACGCTTTGCTTAAAGAGTAACTCACTTAAAGAGCAGAATTTTCTCTTAACAAATAAAACCAAGCAAAAACTCGCTTAACAAATAAATCGAGGTTCTCAATTGGTCATTTACAATGGTGTTTTGCTTAAAGAGCAAACTCGCTTAAAGAGCAATCCTGTGGAACGCATTATGTTCTTTAAGCGAGGTACAACTGTATTCCACTTTTAGTCAACAAAGCAGATTGGCTATTTGTTTTTTAAATATGTCTAGTTATTTACTTTTAACATTTCAATGCCAAAGAGAAATATTTTCATTCTTTCCTAACAGATAAAGCTTTTCACGACACTTTCCATAACATTTTGGGAGTTCTTGAACCGCTCTCTTTATTATTACAAGTTATGTTTTAAAATTAAGTAGTATTTGCAAATTTTCCATGCCTTTAATGGTTTTAATTGTCTTTCACCATAGTCTGCCATAAGTCCCATCCATAGAAAGGTAAACTATAAATCAAACAAGTTTCAATTAAATGAGTAAGAGAAGCATAGCTGGGAAATCTTTGGATATTGCAGATATTTCTCCCCAGATGTGGAAAAGTTACTGTTCTGGTCTTCAATTCCGAGCAGCTGAGGACCAAACTACCCACCCCTCTAAAAACTTTTCTCATCTGCATGTTAGAACTTCCAACTCCCAGATACAGTAAAACCTCATATAACACTAAAACCTGGTTCCACAAGTCTTGGTGTTATATGATTTTTAATGTTATCTGATGCATGTTAAAATCCTATGGGATCCATAGAGATACATTGTAACCACACAGGCTTTAGCGGTTGTTATCTGAAGCATCCCATAGGATCTTAATGTTATCTGATGCAATTCTTCCCCCCAGATTAATTAATGTTATGCGATTTTAGTGTTATTCGATACTAATGTTATATGAGGTATTACTACTATCCATTCCATGGGCTTATGGTCAGGGTGATGCAAAGAGTGTCAGTGCAATTTTTGGAGCTCTACTCCTTACATAAGCTGTTATAAGTACAGTACAGCAATCTGGCAGGAAATGTAAGGGGAATGCTGTGCACGTTTCCTCACAACCAATAGCAAACATAATAATAATAGTTGCCAATAACAATAATGTTTCCTCCTAACCAAAGCCCTCTCACTTCAAAAACAGTTGCTTCTAGGAGGATAAAGGTCTCCCTTGCTCGAAAGCCAGTCACATCCAACTCTAGGGTTCGGTGCTCATCTCCGTTCACAGCCAAAGAGCCAGCACTGTCTGCGTCTGCAAATGTTTCCGTGGTCATGTGGCAGGCATGATTAGACACCGGAGCACGCGGAACGCTGTTACCTCTCCTGCCGAAGCGGTCCTCATTTATCTACTTGCAATTTCATGCTTTCAAACGGCTAGGTTGGCAGGAGCTGAGACAGAGACGGAAGCTCACTCCATCATGTTTCGAACTAACTGCTGACCTCCCGACCTTCCAGTCGTCAGGTTCAGCCTCTTAACCACTAAGCCACCCGGGGCCCTGGGAACACCCCACTTAATAAAAGGTAAGCATTCGTGACGTTTCTAAGGTGCTTCCTCTGACACACTAAAAACCTCAACACCACCCCCACAACTCACCGAAGGGCTCGCCAGACCCACCACAACCCCGTGGCCTCAAAAGACGCCGCTGCGCATGTGCCCCATGATGACCTCATCACCGCGCGCCACTGCCTCCGAACCCTCGCCCCGACGGGCGCCCTCCTGAACCATAGAGCCGCGGCTTCCGTTCGGAGGAGGGAGGGGCGCGCGGGGAGCGTCGCCATGGCGGCCAGGGGCCGAGCCGGCCAGCCGGCGGCGAGGCCGGCGGGAGCCGAGACGACGAGTCGCTGAGGCGAGAGGATGATCTCGCGATACACGCGGAAGCCGGTGCCCCCCGACGACCAGGGGATGTGAGTGGCTTCCCCGCTGTGAGGCCCCCTCAGCTCTGCCCCACTCTTTCTCCAGGCTCTCTCCCTGCGGCCTTTCGAAAAGCCCGGCCGGGGGGCGGTGAGGGTGGGGCGCGCGGCGTCTTACGGTCCTCTGCCTGCCTTGTTTCTTGGTACTACAACTCCCAGAATCCCCCACTGGTTAGAAGGGAGGCAAGTCTTAACTGTCAGCCTGACAGCTTGTGCTCAGGGTCTGCGGTGGCTCAGGGGCTAAGGAGCTCTCCTTGTTAGCTGGAAGACTGGCAAGTTGGCAGTTCGAGACCCAGGTGCATGTTTTGAAAACTCACATACACAGTAATACCTCATATAACATTAGTATCGAATAACACTAAAATCGCATAACATTAAGGAATCTGGGGGGAAGAATTGCAACAGATAACATTAAGATCCTATGGGATGCTTCAGATAACAACCGCTAAAGCCTGTGTGGTTACAATGTATCTCTATGGATCCCATAGGATTTTAACATGCATCAGATAACACTAAAAATCATATGACATCAAGACTTGTGGAACCAGGTTTTAGTGTTATATGAGGTTTTACTGAGTAATACCTCATATAACATTAGTATCGAATAACACTAAAATCGCATAACATTAAGGAATCTGGGGGGAAGAATTGCATCAGATAACATTAAGATCCTATGGGATGCTTCAGATAACAACCGCTAAAGCCTGTGTGGTTACAATGTATCTCTATGGATCCCATAGGATTTTAACATGCATCAGATAACACTAAAAATCATATGACATCAAGACTTGTGGAACCAGGTTTTAGTGTTATATGAGGTTTTACTGAGTAATACCTCATATAACATTAGTATCGAATAACACTAAAATCGCGTAACATTAAGGAATCTGGGGGGAAGAATTGCATCAGATAACATTAAGATCCTATGGGATGCTTCAGATAACAACCGCTAAAGCCTATGTGGTTACAATGTATCTCTATGGATCCCATAGGATTTTAACATGCATCAGATAACACTAAAAATCATATGACATCAAGACTTGTGGAACCAGGTTTTAGTGTTATATGAGGTTTTACTGAGTAATACCTCATATAACATTAGTATCGAATAACACTAAAATCGCGTAACATTAAGGAATCTGGGGGGAAGAATTGCATCAGATAACATTAAGATCCTATGGGATGCTTCAGATAACAACCGCTAAAGCCTATGTGGTTACAATGTATCTCTATGGATCCCATAGGATTTTAACATGCATCAGATAACACTAAAAATCATATGACATCAAGACTTGTGGAACCAGGTTTTAGTGTTATATGAGGTTTGACTGAGTAATACCTCATATAACATTAGTATCGAATAACACTAAAATCGCGTAACATTAAGGAATCTGGGGGGAAGAATTGCATCAGATAACATTAAGATCCTATGGGATGCTTCAGATAACAACCGCTAAAGCCTATGTGGTTACAATGTATCTCTATGGATCCCATAGGATTTTAACATGCATCAGATAACACTAAAAATCATATAATACCAAGACTTGTGGAACCAGGTTTTAGTGTTATATGAGGTTTTACTTGTATTTCTATTAATGCCTATGGTCTAAGTCTGATGTTCTACTGGCAACACGAAAATGACATCTTTGTGCAACACGAAAATGACATCTAGGGGAGTTTTCCAACCCTCTACTGCTCACAAAGGCTGCAGTAGAGAAGGAGCACTGCCCATTCCTGATTCCACTGTATTCTGCTGTACCTTCAGTAGAAGCCCAGTATTCAATCTTGCCAACTCTCCCCTTTTCAATAATTCTAATAATGATTGCTGTTTACTAGAAGACATTATTTATTTATTTATTTATTTATTATTTATTAGTTCAAATTTATATTGCCGCCCACTCACCGTGGCGACTCAAGGCAGCTTACAGACAATACATTACATTACAATACAGTATGTTGGGTGGGCACTTTAGCAGCTGGAATTTATTTTCCCCAGTGGAATCACTATTTTACTTTTTGTTCTTTTAAGCCGAGGACTGAAAAATGCTTTGGAACATCATCCCTTGCCAGACTCACTGGAAAACAGTTATTCATCCACCGAAAGTCAGGAAGATATTTCAAGGTATTGGGCTTATGTAATTTTTTTTGTCAGAACAGGATAGATTGAAAATAAATTTCTTGGTCAATTTTATATTCTATTACTATAGCTTTACTACTTTCTTGGCCTTTCAGCAGGTCTCTTATTGAATGTCTGGTCTTGTCATTGGACTGTAAAGGCAAGAAATGAGGTTTCTTTTCAGTGGCTAAAATTGTGTCACATGAATCACACTGGGTAGGCTGATAACATCATTAGCCATAACAATATTATGTGACAAAAAAAGTTCTGATTTCACCTCAAAGGTCCCAAGGCTCCTTTGGAAGCCCTTTCCTCGTGGAGAAATTGTTGATGGCAGAGGGAAAGAGTGAGTTTCATTTCAGAAAATCAGTACCCCTGGGATGACTACCAGTGGCAAGGATTTTAAAAAATGAAAGGCTTTCCCTGCATTCCCCAGCTCCCAACTGCTTCCCCAGTTGAGATGAAATTTTAAAAAATCTGAAAATCACCATGGTTGATGATGTTATTAGCTGTATGTGGCACAGCTGTACAAACAGGATATCAGCCATTGTTTCAGAATGGGGCACTGATACTTTCAAATTTAGGAAGAGGTAGCTGTTTTCTTACAAGTTCTTTTTTTTGTTACATAATTCTAAATTTTCAGGCTTTTGGGGTTAAACGAAAAATATGTCTTCTTAATATTTTTATTATCTAATAATAATTGTTTTATGTTATTTGAAATGCAGCATGTCTCAGTGGATACTAAATTGTTCTAGAGATATCAGTTTTCTTTCAAAATGTTTAACTCATCAGTATATACATGACTCGGTCTTAATGTATTTCTTATTTTATTTCCCCTGTCTTCTCAAAACTGCATTTCAGTGAGTCTGAAAGTACAAAAGATTCAAATTACCAATCTGTCACTTCAGTGGACGATGGGAATTCATGGCCAGCTAGTCAGAGCTTCACAGGCACTTCCACAGAAGATAGCTCTGTCTTTTCTTGGGGCTATGATGTGAGTCGTCTTTCAGTATAAAATATGTTTTGATTCTGATTATTCAATACAGTATTTTCAAAAACTGATCCTGAAAAATAAACTCAGAAATGTATGAATCTGTATGCAGACTGTATGTAAGCTTTGAAACATTTCAGTTACTTAAAATGTGAGTGCATATGTAGACGCTTTTAAATAATATCTGATAAAATTGTTCATCTGACTCCTCCTGAGAAATTAATGTCCTGTTTGACTTTGAATTGCTAGTATGTCCTATCCTGAACTCAGTTGTGGATCTAGATTTAGTCATGGCTAATCCATGCATCTTTTGTTTCATAGGTCATATCTGTTTAGGATTACTTGCATTCAGACATATGGAATATAATTCTAATAAGAACTCTGTATGAGTGTGCAGTAATTTATGCCTTTAATTAAGTGTTTGGTTACATATAATTACATGTTATGGATGCAGGGCCTGCATTATATCTGAGGTATTGCATTTCATCACTCTTATTATTCTTCACTTTTTAGATTCAACTCCATGTTTATTTTTTATTGAATCATTAGCTACAATATTTCTTAATGTCTAAAATATTTTTAAACATAGTAACAGATTATAGTTAGCTTAGGTGTAAATAAAAATCTTTTATTACCATTTAAATTAGCTGGAAAATAATGGGTTTGATGGGCAAAGCAGCCTACCCTTCAGTTTTCTTTGGAAACAAATGAATTTGTGTGTTTCTTGGAAAACAAATTCAGTTACTAACATCAAGATCTCATCATCTTCTTAGGATTCTAAATCTGGTTTCTGTCCTGAAACAAACTACATGGTGTGACTGAATTGAGTTCATTGTGAATGCTGTAAACTGTGCAATTAGAATGTGCAGAATTTCTGAGTGTTTCAAACTAGAAAATGTCCAAAAACTGTCAACCAGATAACATGGTCATGAAGGCTGCATGTTAAATTTAATTTGAGGACAGAAACTGTAGTTTAAATTGATAGCAGTTGGATGGTGCCCCACCTGCAGTCTCCCATGTTCTCAAACCATAAAGTCTGACTCTGGTTGCAAAACAAACTTATTAGTAACCTTCACGCAAAACAACCAGTAGGTTTAACAGCGAAACTCAATAGGTAGAATATCCAGACTGGTTTTGTCACCACCTGAAGTTCCTAGTCCTCTCAGATACATGCCAGTTCCTACACTGTATGCCTGGTAGAGTCCAGGTTACCCCACCTCATATATAATCCTTGTTTCCCTGCTCATAATAGGGTTATGTCCTGCTGACAATTTGAGCACATCGCACAGCACCTGCCTTTTTGGTTGGGGTTCCTGGCTACCCGCAGACACCAGCCCTGCTTCTCATGTGTGCCCTGTTCCTGCAGATATCTCTTGCATCGCCTCCACTTGCTCCAGTACAACAGTTTCACAGTCCATCTCCCAGTCTCCATCAAGGGGACTCTCAGAGGGGACCAAGCCTCCTGTCCAGGAGTCCTCCTTAAACACAAAGGTCTAACCTGGGATAGTTGGGTTTCTTCATCAGCTTTCCCTGCCTGCCCCTCCAGTGTTCTTTAGTCCCTTGCTCTTTCTCCTCCTCTCCCCAAATGTCTTCTATCTCCACATCTGCTAAAGTAGGATTGTCTTTATCTCTCCTAACCCTACTGATCCCTCATCCTCTCCTGGTTTTCCAGATGGTTCTGTACCTTCTTTTGTCTCTCTTGCCTGTTCTCCTGCTACCTCCTGTCCTCCTTCTACTCCGGTAAAGGCCCTTGCCCCTCCTGCATTGTCATGATCCTCAGCACCTATCCAGCTAACTCCAGGTAAGGGGCTGCAGCGGGCAACAGGCTACAAACTTCCTGAGGTTGCTGTTGACATTGGGAGATTGGTGACTAAGATCTCTTGCTTGCTTTGGGTGAATCACACACTTTTCTTGGCAGACAGAAAGCTGAACTAAAGAGAAATGTGATAGTTGTAACCATATTTTATTACTAAAGCCAGAGATTAACTTTTGGTGGTAACTAATTTTCCCAAAGTATGGCTGTCTTTCTTTGTTTAAAGTTTGTATTTGGTCCCTTACCAGGTTTTGGTCATGAGCTACATATTGAGTTGTATTACAGCTTTCGCTTTCACTTATCTCCTTTATTCTTTACAAGTGGTATCCGTAACAAATTATTGCAGTGTAAGTGTTCCTCCTCATTTGTCAGAAAGCCACGTCTTCTTTCTGGATATTCCATTCTATTTACCTGCCCACTTCCAGTTTTCTATTTTTTTTATATCCCCAGATATCATTCTACATATGTAGCCACTGAGTATGTTATTAAACATCTTTGGTGGGACATTTCCCTCTTAGGTACTCTACTCCGCCTTCTCAGTCATTTTGCTTCACCTAAAGTCCTGTCAGTACCTAATATTTGAGTTTACTATTAAATAGTGTAATACTTGTAATGATATAGTAATATATATATATATTAATTCTTGCCTGCAAAGCAATTGAACAGGAAAGATGCTGACCAGGTTTCCTGGGGATTCAGAAATGGGCTCAGCTCTTTAAACATGAGCTTGAGTGTAAGGCAGTTGTTTAGGCTTTATATATAGGAAGAAAGATTTCTAAATATTCTGCTAAATTGTATAACAAAATAACTGATTGAAAAGCTAGTCTTTTCCCACCATTTATCAGTTTCTTGTTTTTCCCCAGGAATTTGATAAAGCCGCTACACGACAGGTTCAGCAGATATTTAGACACATTGATGAGCTCCTGTATGAACAAAAGGCAAGCGTGTTTGTTGAAGGCCTGGAGGAAGAGTGTCAACAATGGATGTCAAGCTTCCCCCATCTTAGGTATCTTAACGCTTGGCATTTCATAGAACAGCAGTTCATTTATTATACAGCACCAGGATTGTGATTCTAAGGTTCTTCAGAAGTAATTACTATGAATAAACATTAAAAAATGTTTTAAATTCGCTTCTTTCACGTCTCATTTCTGGGTGAGTCGTTTTATATGAACTGAATGGGTGATTCAAGTATTTCTGCTTTGCTTCTGACTGAGTCAATACAAAACTGGTGCTTCAGAATATATAAACTGCAGGATGAACACACCATTAGAGATCAGAATTTTATGTTAATGTTTCAGTATGCTGCAGAAATGTGTAGGATTGGGTGTCATTAGAATTAGGTAACAATGCAACATGTAGTGCTCTTCAGGAGTCAATGTACATGCATATATACAATGTCCTTTTCCCACAAATTATTTCTTTGAATTGTAACCTCAGGGCAGCTGTTGAATGCACTGCAATTTATTTTATACATAAATCATGCTTCTGACAGGTTTATTCAAATTTAAATTAATTTTTAAATAACTTTCTCTTTCATAATAGGATTGTAGGAAAGCAATTAATAATTCCCACAGATGAAGGCTATGGTTGGTATTCTAGTTCAACCTGCAGTACCTTGGAGTCATCAGATATGAGCCCAATGCAAGAGAAGGATCCTAGTGAGTAAGTATCAGTACACCCGGATTATGCCCATGTTTTGTGATTGTGAAAAAGTATAAAATGAACACATTTTAAATAGTAAAAATGTACAGCAGCATATCACACTGTCCACCATCAATAGCTGTCCCAAAACATCTACATGATCCTTACGAAAGATCATGGACTAACAGAAATGCATACCATTCTTCTTCAGAATTGAAGATTCTTTGTTGAATTTAAGAGAGGCACAGTCAATGGAAAAATCAAACAAATGGTCTTCTATAGGTTAGCGTCCTGCCACCATTACTTTTTAACATTTACAAAACTGAACAACTGCTGTTCCTGTATTCCAGGGATTTCAGCTATGCTGATAATTTTGCCTTGATAGTCCAGGGGAGACCTTTGTGTTAGAAAATTGCCCCCTGATATACTTAGGAAACTGGTTGTCTCATGCTGAGTAGCGCACCCACAAGCAGTAAGAACAATAGCTTGGTCCCTATGCAACTCCATGACACAATATGCTAGTGCCATATGATTTAAATCAGCACATGATAAACAAGTGGATGTAGTTATTAATGAACCATGTCTGAGTATTACTGCCTGCCTGAAACAGACTACTGCTGAAAATGTCTATTATTTGTCTGACAGTTCCCCTGCATAAGTACATTGAGAGGTGCTGGCAAATAATGAATGAAATAAGGCAATACATCATCATACTCATCAACTTCATGACATCAACCCCCAGACAGTGGCAAAAATTGAGGACATTTTGTTTGCACACTTCTCAGGCTCTTAATACTAAATCAGAATAAGCAGAGTTACAGTGTGCTTTGATTTAAATCAGATTGATTAACATTATGATTTAAATTAAAGTACTAATCAATAAGACTAAATTTAAATCATAGTTTTCTACACAGATAATAACGAATAACAAGCATTTAAGGTATTGGCTTGGTTGCAAAGAAATATATATGAAAACCAGTCTTCTTCTTCCTCTGTGTCTAGGCCAGATGTGACACTGCCAAAATGAAGGCATTTTTAGGTGAGTTCATTTTGCATTTCCTTTTGCCAGACCTAGTGTAAAAAAGATTAACTGGGAACACAAGGTTTGTTGTTACCAGGGTATGGCTGATTTTTGTTCAAAAATATCACAGTCTTCAAGGATGCTCTTTCTGTGAACCCCCTGAAAACCAGTACAGTGGAACCCTGCATAATGAATGTTTAGTATGACAAAAAATTTGTACAATGAAGTGTTCGTGTGCTCTGAGCAATACACTGCATAATGATTTTTTTCATTATATGGAGTTTAGTTAAGTGGAATATACCTCACTTAGTGAAACCCCATATAATGAACATTTTTTTCGTTATGCAGGGTATCGCCCATTTGATCCAGATAGCAAAGAGCTCCGTGGAATGGAGCTTTTTTGTTATGCAGGATTCTACTGTAGTAAGTCATGACTAGAAAAGGTCCATTGAATCTGTGGAACTTAGCATGATTGTTGATGCACTGAACTCCCACTGATTCAGTGGGCCTACTCTAATTATGACTTGTTACTGGTTTTCAGTCCATATGTAGATCCTTTGTGATTTTTACCATTTGAAATTTTTTTCCAGGTTTAGTATTCTGGGGAAAAAAGCTCCTTTCTCTATTAGTCCTCATAAAGATCATGCTTCCAGGTCCCCTGAATTGTGTTTATGGGAGCGTGAAGAAGGAGACGATGGAGTTATTGTTTCTGACGGCATCATGGAGGAATATTTAGCATTTGACCACAGAGATGTGTAGGTATTAAATATTTGTTTAATCTCTCTTGTAACAGCATACTTAAAACTTATGATCTGGATTAATTGCTAAAATGTAAGGTATCTGTTTAATCTTAAAATTAGAAAATAATACATCACATTGTGAACAATTGGAGAAAACTTGCATGTTTCTTCTAAAATAAGTAGGTTTAGGCATGACTAGTAATGTATTTAAATAGTTATGTCAATCTTTGTCATTCTGTGGCGGGGTACCCAAACTTTTCAGGCCATGTGGGCCAGATTTGGCCCCCGATGCCAATTCATCGTGCCTGGAAGCGGAAGCGGAAGTATTGAGCATTCTTCTCATCATCTACCAACAATGGGATAAGCGGAAGTAAAACATCCTTGTATGAGCGCATTTCAATTCAGCTTCTAGGAGCAACGAGGGCTTTGTGGGCCGGATGAATTGGCATTGCGGTCCGGATCCAGCCCACAGGCCCTAGTTTGGGCACCCATGTTCTATAGGGTTAGTGGATTTGTTACTTCTGTAACAAATAGCTATAATTTTATGGCTCCATCCCATTGAATATTATACTGTTCTTAATGGCAATTATGCTGCATTATCCTCATTATTTCAATTTCTTAGGTACTGTACCTTTAGCTGAAAAAACCGGTTGCTCTGGGCATCTTATAAATAAAATATGTACAAATAGAAAACAGCAAAAATAATACATGATGTACGAGAATGCTTCTGTGCATTGTTGAATTGTTGGGATATACAAAGATTAATGGATCTTAATTTAGCTGTGATTAAAAAGTCCCATTTATTTCAAAGGATCTGTTGAAAGCAAGACCAATATGTGTCCGCAGTGGAATTTCAGAGGATCCAACCAAACAATTAATTTGTAATTGTAGAAAATTGACAAAAACATCCGTAATGTTCACTTCTCTACCTCAAAAGGGAAGAAGAGTTACATGAACGGAAAATGGGGCTTTCACCTGTCAGACGGAAATTAGGTTTCCCGCCTATTTCACCATTGTACTGCATGAGGGATGCTGTTCTTTCTTATGTGTTTGATGACGTATGGAGTGACGTCTTGGGCTATATGGAGCAGCTAATCTGCAGACATTGGGAAGGGTCAGTTTCAGGTAAGTCTCAAGGGTAAAATATCATAGTGGTTTCAAGGTTTATAACAGCTTTGTTAAAAGTTTGTTTTTAAGACTATCAAGCAAGTAGTACCTACTGATTTTTTATCCCATTGTTGGTAGATGATGAGAAGAATGTTATAACTGTGGAATCAGATTCAGAAAGCCCTTTTATGCAGTTTGAGCCGTTGCCATTTTTACCTCGAATGCCACAAACCAAGATGCCCTCAATCACTTCAAATTCAGTAAGTGTAAGAAGCAGCATGAACTTAGTTGATCTGAAATTACATTTAGGCAAAGAGAGTAGTCGTAATTTTTGCTTGAGAATGAGACATTGTAGTGGCTTGACTATGACCGTTCTTGAGAAACCCCCATTTTGTCCTGTGCTATTACTGCTCTTAAGATTCTTCCTTTCCTTGTTTTTCAATTAATATTTTTAAGAGCACATTGAAGAAATTGAGGTTGTACATACACAGTTGGAACACTGTTACATATTTTCTTTCTTGGGGCTACAGAAGGCTAAGATTAACAACCACAACAGATATTAACATTTGGTCAGAAGTTTGGATTTGAATGCAGTAAAAATCATTGGGAACTTCAAGTAGAGAAAGTTCTAGAAAATGAGGAGAGTTAAGATCCTGTGGGACTTTAAAATTGAAACAGACAGACATTTGCCTCACAACACACCTGACATTACTGTTGTGGAAAAGAAGAAGGTCTGGTTTATTGACATTGCTATACCAGGAGACGTGTGAATTAAAGACAAACAACTGGAGAAAATCACAAAATATCATGATTTCCAAATTGAAGTCAAGCGTCCTTGGAGGAATAAATCTGTTGTTGTTCCCATAATGATTGGTGTCCTTGGGGCAATACCTAAAGGACTCCCTAGATATTTGGAAATTTTGGACTTATTGGACTTGAACATCCTAACTCTCAAAAAAGCTACTCTACTAGGAACTTCACATATATTCTCAGGCGTTACCTTAACAGTTCTTAGGTCCTTGGTTAGGGCTTGAACTGTTAATTTTATTCCAGTCCTCGATTGTGAACCATATGGTCGATTTGTATATAATAATAATAATAATAATAATAATAATAATAATAATAATAATAATAATAATAATAATAATAATAATAATAATAATAATAATAATAATAATAAAAATAAAAATAAAAATAAAAATAAAAATGAGAAAGAAGAGTCAATTGGGAATAAATTAGGAATTTTATGAATCACAATAATTATTGAATCAAGTGGTAGATCTGTATCCAATAATAATAAGAATAATTTTGTGTGGGATTTAAGTACAAAATCAGGAATTCTCAGCCTGCGGCCCATTGGCCACATCTGACCCATTGTGCCATTTCATGTGGGGACCCCACCAACTTCACACCAGGAAGTGCCATGTGGTAGAGGAGGGGCAAAATGGCCATCTGGCTCCCGAAACTGCCTGAGGGAGCGTGACCCAGCTCCCGGTTTAAAAAGATTGAGAAGCCCCATTCTAAATCATGTTATTCAGTGTTATTCTAAATAATGTACTTGTTCCTCCTCTGTGTATTTTCTGTGAGAGTAGACACTTCACGGGGGTAAAAAATGTCCAAGATTCAATCAGTTTTTATTTATTTTAACTCAGCTTTCTTTTTCTTTTTTCATTTCCCTTCCACTTTCCTATATAATCCTCTATTTTCCTCGTGTGTACCTTATTGTATGTATAGCACTCAAAATGCAGATGTGGCCGCAAAACCAAAAAGAAAAGAAAAACACCAGAAGTATGTATGATGGATTGGGTGTAGCTCTGTCTTACCTGTTGGGATAACACTTTGGATTATTACTTCTTCTTTTTTTGTATGAGGTTGTCATTTTGGAAGGATGGGCAAAAATGCAAAAGAATGTTTTACATTCTTTTTAGTTTTAGTTTTAGTTTTAGACTCATTCATATGGTAAGAAAAAACATTAATTTAAGAACTACAGTCAAACCTTGCATAAAGAGTGCCTCGCTTAAAGAATAATTCGCTTAAAGAGCATAATTTTCTCTGAATGTTCGCTTCGCTTAACAAATAAAACCAACCAAAAACTCACTTAACAAATAAATCGGGGTTTGCAATCCCCCCCCCCCACACACACACAATTGGTCACTTACAAAACGCATTATGCTCTTTAAGTGAGGTACAACTGTATTCCTAAATAAGTCAGCTTTGGATAATATTCTTCTTTTTATTCTTTTAAACATTATTAAACACTTAAATCTTAACCATTTTAACTATATATTCTTTTAATGATTTAGATTAATGATTTAGCTTATGGTCTAGCTTAGCAAGTTTAGGCTGTGATCCTGAATAACTTTGTTTCTTCTTCTGTGTCTAAGTCAGGCATTAAACTTACAAAACGAGGTCACCTTTTGGTGCATCCCGCAATACCTTTTGCCTGACCTAGTGTGAAACAGATTAGCTGGAACAACAAGCTTGGCATTGCCTGGAGTATGCCCAATTGTGGGTCAAAAATACCACAAATCTTCAAGGAGTCTCTTTCTTTGTACACCAATAACTTTGGTAATCAGTTTAAGGATGCTGAATAAAAGTTGTGCTTACATTAAAGACCCATTCACTTGTCCAAAAGCATATCAGCACATTAGTGCCACCCTTTCAGTTGTCCACTTTAATGCACTTTCTATTTGAGAGGTGATGAGGCTGAAGAGGAGAGCCTGTGCTGTCTGTGAAGGCTTTGTAGAAGAATTAGAACCCTTAAAAACAAAGTCCTAACAGAGAATCTTCATGTGTAGCTGAAGGGCTTGACCTCAGTCTGTTGCCTCCTTCTGTGAAAAGGTGGTAGAACCTGGAACGGAAGAGAAGGGTCTGAGGCTGCTCTTTCCTATTATATCGATACAGTGCACATTTAGACAACTGACTAAGCTTAATTGTTTCTAGGATGTAGGTTTGGCACTCCTATATTGGTCACACTCAAAGGACTTCACACATGCAAGACCTTTTCAAACTTTCATTTTAAAGGTTACCTATATGCAGTGGTGGGCATCAGCTGGTTTGCACCGGATCGCCTGTACTGTTAGCAAAACCAGCTGGCCATGCCCACCTTCCCATCCCACCCCACCCCGCCCACCTCCTCCTCCTCTCCCCGCACTCTGGGTGCGACCAGCAGCCAAGAAGAAGATGAGGAAGAGCTGTTGCCGCCAGGGGCAGGGAGAAGAAGCCATGTTGGGCTCCCCCAAGCACCACTATCACTGCCAAAGTGCTGTGTGCCCTCGCCTTGGGCGTCGTGGGAGGAGGGGGAGGCCTCATGTCCACAGAAACATCTACAAACAGACAGTGCTGGCTCTTTGGCTATAAACAAAGATGAGCACTGAACACTAGAGTCAGCTATGACTGGCAGCATTGGATCTAACAATAGGTGGGTAAAGGTTGCCCTTGCTCAAAAGCCAGTTGTATCTGATTCTAGGGTGCAATGCTCATGTCCATTTCCAGTCAAAGAGCCAGTGCTGTCTGTGTTTGCAGACGTTTTCATAACCATGTGGCAGGCATGACTAGATTGGCCACCCAGTCACATGGCCACCCTCAGCAAGTCACATGCCTACAGATTTGGCAACGTCCACAAATTTGGCCATGCCCACAGATTTGGCCATGCCCACAGTGTGGTAGTAATTTTTTAAATGCCCATCACTGCCTATATGCCTTCCAGGGGCTGTGGTGGCTTAGTGGTTAAGATGCTGATCTTGATGACCAGAAGGTCGATAGGTCAGCAGTTCAAGACCTGAATGCTACATAGTGGAGTGAGCGCCTGTCTCTGTTCTAGCTCCTGCCAACCTAGCAGTTCGAAAGCAAGAAATTGCAAATAGATAAGTAGGTACCACTTTGGCAGGTAAGGCAACAGTGTTCTGTGTGCATGGCATCTAATCATACTGGCTACATAACCACAGAAATGTCTGCTGACACAGACAGCTCTGGCTCTTTGGCTATAAAGAGAGACTAGCACTCTAGAGTCAGACATGACTGGCTTTTGAGAAAGGGAGTCCTTTACCCCTATCTTTACCTAGATGGCTTTTGGGAAATTATGGCTCTGTAAGAGAAAATCTGCTCCATGAATAGAAACATTTCTATCCAAGAGTGTCTTTGGATATGACTGGCATAGTATGATGCAGGGCATCTTAGTACAGAAAGTGTTCTAGACAGTTTTACAGAAAAAGTAGTAATCAAATCAGATCACTATTATTAGTCAGTGACCAGCACAAGAAAAAGTAGTAAAAAAACTGAGGAAAGCCTGCCAGGGAAAAAGCAGAAGAGAGGAAATTAGTCTTTTCACCTGACTTGAGAAGAGTGGTGGTTCTGAATGGGCATTGTTAATAAATCTGGATATCATACTTACCTTGTTTTGCAAATGAGTTCATATTGGTATTAAGGTGTCCTGGAACAAGGGAAACTAGGTACCTCCTCTTCTTGATTGTTGGCCTCTACTTTGATCTAATGGATTTTTGTTAACATTCATATAAATTAGTATACCAGACCAGTCATGTGTAATTGCAAGTAAATTGCTACGTCATGCTTCCATGCCCACAGAGTTGTTAATATGGCTGAGTTAGAATGATGACTGGGCTGAAAGTAATTTGTCCAGATTAATTTATATGATGTTTAAATAACTTAATTGCTTCATGTAAATTAGCATATTGATTTTGAACTTCTAAGAGATAATAAGTAATCTATATTGCAAGTACAGATGTGTATTGAAAGTATCCTGTTAATAAGACCACCAAAGGTGTCTCAAACTCTCTGAGGATGTATTCAGCTTTTCTCAAAAGTGTTGAAATTATAATTGTATTTTCTGGTGATTTTTAGGAAGTGATTCACTGTAGCACTGAAGATTAAGATACAGTATACAGTATATATATTCTTTAACTTCAAGATAAAAAAACAAGAATTATGACCCTTGTTTTTCTGTTTTTTTTTTCATGTTATAAATCTTTGATGTCATACTGCTGTTGCTGCTTACCTTTATTACTTTTATTAGATTGTTTTTTTTATTAAATTGTTGATATTAAGCTGCATGATTTTATTTGTATTTTATTTTGAAAATTTGTAAACTACCCAGAACGGTATATTTACCAAATGGTCGGTCAGATGAATGGATGCATAGATAAAATGTATTTAGCTTAATTTTATTTAACCTGCAGGTACCGCTTTCTCAAGGAACAAGTGGTAGTGTACAACGTAATTTGAATGGCTTGATGGTGATTCATGGAATGACTTTACACCAAAGGAACTTGCCTCTAATGGACAAAATATTGTAAGGACTGCTGCTTTTTCATTTCATGGTCATGTAAAAGCGGCAATCAATCTTTGCCTTGAAAGCTGTTCAGTAATTGACTTTTAAACACCTTTTCTCTTCCTGCATACATCCTGTGCCAAGCAGCATATTTTTGCATATTCTTTGCTGGCTAAAGGGTTAATCAGACTTTGTTAAGATTTATATGTAGTTATAGTAAACCAAATGGGACTGCAGTGACTCAAGTGGTTAAGACACTGAACTTGATGTCTGGAAGGTTGGCAATCAGCAGTTCGAGACCAGAGTGCTGCTTGACAGAGTGAGCTTCCGTCTCTGTCCCAGCTCCTGCCAACCTAGCAGTTCAAAAGCAAGAAGTTGCAAGTAGATAAATAGATACCACTTCGGTGGGAAGGTAAACAGTGTTCCGGTGTCTAGGCATGCCTGCCACATGTCTACGGAAACATCTGCAGATGCTGACAACACTAGCTCTTTGGCTATAAACAGAGATGAGCACTGAACCCTAGAGTCGGATACAACTGGCTTTAGAGCAAGGGCAGCCTTTTGCTATATTAAACCAAATGTGAAGGTCAGGTGTTTTACATATATGTTTAACTATTATGCAGAATCATGATTTTAGAAGACAGGTATAGTATACTTTATTAAAGATAGCAAAATAAATTTAATTAGTGCTTTATGGTTGAAGCAAACCATAAAAGCAATGCTTAAGATACAGTTTAAGGATGAAAGCTTAACAGAAATGTTTGAGGATAAATTATGCTGACGGAGTGAAATCTATAAATGAATACTTGACTTTACTCTTGTCTTCCCTCAACCCTCTTGGTGTCAGAGACTTGGATGACAAATTGCTTATGAGACCAGGCTCCAGTTCTTTCCTGTCAACCCGAGTTCGGCCAAACCGTCCACTTGAGCTTAGTACATCTTCTCTGTCCTATTCTGCACAGTCTGCTAGACGACGGAATGCTCTACCGCGTACCCTGCATCCTATCAACCCCAGCCACTCTCGCTCAGGAACACCAAGACCTATGGATGATGTCATCAGGGGAACACGACTGTACGTTGATTTGCCATTGTGTTGTACTCTCTCTGCAAATATTACAGTCCTATAGATTAAAATCTGGAGACCAAGGGTGGGATGGGTAAAGGAAGCAGTCAAATAAGACCTTTTTTAAAGGCCAAAAGAGAAAGACTGAAGCAGTGGTGGCTTCTGTCAAAAAGGGCACTCGGAGCCCTCTCTGTGGGCACGTACGCCATCACCACAGCACAGACTTCACCCCGTCCTTCTGCCCAGGAGCCCAATGGAGCACTTCTTCCCCTCAGCACAGAGTTCGCCCCCACCCCTCTGTTTTGGCACTCGGTATCTAAAAGGTTTGCCCTCACTGGACTAGAGTAACTCTTTGAAAATTACTTCATGTTTCCGTAATATTCTTTGTACATTTTTTTGTAAGAGATGAAGCTCTTTCAGTGTTTTAGGATTTTTGGAGCAGCATTTTCCAGCCACTGAGGAAGGGAAATGTTTACTAAAGTCTTCTAAAAAGCAGGACCATACTTCCCTTTTCAATAGCATGTATGTTATGTGTTGCATAAAGTTTTAAAGTGTCTTCATACCTGTGAAAGATGCACATTAAATTCTTCAAGCTCATCTTTCCAGAAGTGTTATCCAATATGCTCACCCATTAGGCTACAATCTCTTTAACCTACTGTTTGGAATAGAACATTTTTATCAACTTGCACATACCCTTCATTTTGATTTTCAACTTAAGCTCACATTTTGAGCAGATGGATTGTGTCAAGTAATTGCTGTTGCTGTTTTCCCAGCTCTGCTGCAAATGATCAACTGTCATCGCCTTCCCCAATGCCACTGAGCAGAAATAACCTCCTGCCTCCCATTAGTGCTATAGAAGTGACAGAAAATGTGGGATCCCAAAAGCAAACGGTAAGCGATCTGTTCTAATACAGCAGTTCAAGTCTCAGAATTACCAAGGATCATATAAAGCCCCAAGTTGTGGAAGTCACTGTAAAAAAATAAGATTTTAAAAAAGATTTTAAAACCCTGCGCCTACGCCAGCTGCCAGGGGAGGAAGAGGCCGGGGCAGGTTGGGGACCTTGCCGCCCCTCCCCCTGTGCCAACCCCAGCATATTGTATTGTAATATAATGTAATGTAATGTATTGTCTGTAAGCCGCCCTGAGTCACCACGGCGATTGGGCGGCAATATAAATTTGAACTAATAAATAATAAATAAATAATAAGATTTGGCTGAGGCTTTGGAAAAAAATGATTATAAGGGTCTCTTAAGAATGATGAAGGAACTGTGGTGGCTTAGTGGTTAAGATGCTGAAGTTGATGACTGGAAGGATGACAGATCAGCAGTTCGAGACCCGAGTGCTGCATGATGGACTGAGCTTCCATCTCTGCCCCAGCTCCTGCCAGCCTAGCAGTTCAAAAGTAAACTACCAAATTGAGGTAACTTAGTGGTTAAGGCGTTGAACTTGACGATTAGCAAATCAACAGGTCAACAATTCAACAGGTCAGCAACCCAAGTGCTGCATGACAGAATGAACTCTCATCTTTGTCCCAGCTCCTGCCAACCTAGCAGTTTGAAAGCAAGAAATTGCAAGTAGATAAATAGTTACTACTTCAGTGAGAATTAAACACCATTCACTTTTCAGATTTTTGCAGTTGTTTCAGGGTAATTGTTATATTCTCTTTTTACCCTGCAGAAACCCTGGGGGAATTCTAGCCGGGCTCGCAGTGCAATAGCAGATGAAATCAACCATCAGCCAGTACATGAAAGATTTTTACTACCTGATAGTTTCTCCAGGCCCAACACATCTCATGCATTTTGGGTAGGTTTTATCAGAGTTGTATCCATCCTGAGATAGGAAGGTACTGTGGCACTTGCACCACTTCTTCCGTGTCTAGGCCAGACGTGAAACTTCCAAAATGAAGCCACCTTTTGAATTCATTCTGCAGTTCCTTTTGTGTGACCTAGTGTGAGAAAGGTTAGCTGGCACAACAAGGTTGCCAATTGTGGTTCAAAAATACCACAATCTTCAAGGAGACTCTTTTTGTGTACCCCACACTTGCACTGAAGAACATTTCTACATGGGGTCCTGATTGGCACCAGCGTTGGTCTTGCTGTGATGCCAAGTTAAAACCCAAATCTTCATTTTGGGAATAGAAATCAATGGGTTTAAATTGCTTTAAATTTTAAATAAAGCAAAGCAGTCACACTTCTATACCACCCCATAGTGCTTAGTGCACTCTCTGGATTATTCACAAATTAATTAGCATTTTGCCCCCAACATTCTGGGTACTCATTTTACCGACCTTGAAAGAATGGAAGGCTGAGTCAACCTTGACCCTGATCAGGATCAAACTCATAACCTTTGGGTTGTAGGACAGCAGTTCAGCCACTGTGCCACCAGAGCTCCCTATAGTTTATGCTTGTGACATTTTATCAGGTGCATATATTGCCTCTGTTTTTACGCTGTAGCACTGGCGTTAGATTGTTAAATCCATACCAGAAAAAGAGTGGAAGTGAAAATAATAATTAACAGTGGTGATGAACAGCCAGTCAAACTTTGTTAATAAGCACCATATGTCTGAGTTCATCACTCATGTTAATATCACATTTCAACTGACCAATAAAAATTGCCTCCTTCATCTTTTTTAAAGAGGTTTTGCTCAACTGTCATTATAAAAATCTTCACTGATGTTGCTCTGCTGGCACATTTCTGCTTCAAAGAGACCTGGCTTAGCATGTGTTTCATTGTGCTAAATATCAGCCAGAAATTCCTTGTATCTTAGTTGAAGTACAGGTACTTTAATATTGCAATAAATAAAAATAAGACTTAATGGTATACTGCAGGGGTTCCCAGCCTACGACCTGTGAGCCAGCCCCAGCTCGCGGCATCATTTTATCCAGCCCACCGTACCTGCACCCAGAATTGGAAGCAGATGCATTTACGTCAGCCATAAAATGCACCCGCACATGTGTAAACGCGCCAACGGCTGTCGTAAACACAGAAGTGGATGCATTTATGGCTGTCGTAAATGCGCCTGCTTCCGGGGCGAGTGGTCAGGCCTGTTCAGCTGTTTGGGGAGGGGCGTGGTCAGGCCCACCGTGAAAAAAGATTGAGAACGTGTGGTATAGTGTTTAAGGATCTTTTGCGGGGTTGATAAAAATGTATCTGAAATCTCTTTATTAACTGATGGAGGGATTGATAGATCGGTAGCTTTATGTTTGAAGTGTAATATCTTTTTTTTTGTTGAGAATATTTGTTTATTTTTAAACTTTATTTATAAGTTTCATTAATAAAAACAAATACAGAAAAGAAAACATACAATACATAAAAATACGTTTGAAACATGTTGAATATAAAGAAGAACAATATTACATTTTACAGCTTTTATATCATCACTCTTCAATCAGTAACCCTAATACTTCTATTTTCAATACTACATATACTCTTCCTTGCTTAATTCACCGACGTGCTATATACAATGTCCAGAGGGGTTATATCCATTTACATTTTCCAAAAATTAATTTGTTCCGGTACAGGGCCAACTCCTTTCTTTTTAACAATCACATACTCCACAAATTTCCTCCAGATTCCCCAGAAACCGTTTGATTGAACTATGCCTTTCTTTACATTTATCTCCCATGTCAATTTATCATTAAGAGCTAATTCCCACATCTCTTTATACCAATCTTGTATATTCAATAACACATTACTTTTCCAATTTTTTGCTATACATTGTCTTGCTGCAGACAACATCACAGTCATAAGCTCTTTACCATCATTATTCATTTTATATTTATCCACATTTGAAAGCAATGCCATATCTGGTCCCAATTCTAACAGCATATCTATTATATTTTCAATTTCCTTCTCAATTTTACCCCAGAAATCTAGCACCACGTTGCAATTCCACCACATATGTACATATGTCCCTGTTAAATGCTTGCATCTCCAGCATTTATCACTAATTTCCTTATTCATTTGATGCAGTCTAATTGGGGTCAGATACCATCTCCAAAGAATCTTAAAATTATGTTCTTTTACTCTTACAGACATAGTTCTCATAATTCTTTTTTTCCATTTTTTATGCCAACTCTCTTCCGAAATTGTTATATTCAGATCTTGTTCCCAAATATTCTTTAAAACTTCATGTATTTTCCCTTGATCGTTTATTATCCTATAAATTTTACTAACTATCCCTTTAATTCCTATGTTTCTCTTTCTTATTTTAACCAAAAGTTCTTCAAAGGTTGTGAGTTGCCTGTCTAGACTATTATACAATAAAAATCTCTTATTCCACTTATTTATCTGGAGAATCTGGAACCAATTTAATTTCAACTGTGAATAAAGTGCCTTTCTTTTCTCCAAGTCTCTACAGACCTTCAGCCAATCTTTTAACAACAAAACCCCATTTTCTAATAAAGTTGCCTTAATATCCCTATTTATTTTAATTGGGAAGTTATTAAAATCTTCTAATTCCGCTATTGGTGAAATCCCTGGAGTAAGATCTTCTCTTACTCCATTCCATTCTTCTATAGTCGTTTTTGTTATCCTATTCTGTATTTCTTTATTTATTTTTTTGCCATCTATTTTGCTTAGAAATATCGCTTTACCCACTTGCGAGAAATCTCTCTTTTCAATTTTTTCCCATATCAATTCCTCCCTCATTAAAATTTTTACAACATTTCTTACTTGGAAAGCTCTGTAATAATTATGTATACTTGGAATCCCTAATCCTCCTCCTTTTTGAGGTATGTACCACAGTTGTTTAGATATTCTTGCTCTTCGTTTCCCATTGCAAAAATTATTTATAATTTTTTGATATTCTTCCAATTCTTTATTACTATGTTTTATTGGTAAAACATCGAATAGAAAATTTAATTTGGGTAATAACATCATCTTGCTTAGGGCTATCCGGCCAAACCATGATAGATTCAATTTATTATATTGCGTTATTTTCCTTTCAATGTCCTTCTTTTGCTTTACATAATTTAACTTTTTAAGTTCCCCAGTTTTGCCTGAGATTATTATTCCCAGGTATCTTAAATTAGGTTTGACTTGTATCTTATATTTTTCTTTTATGTTTTCTCGCTCTTCTTTTCCCCCATTGCAATATATCATTTCTGATTTTTCCCAATTTACTCTCAAACCTGTTGTTTCTTCAAACGTTTTTAAATGCAAATATATTCTTTCTAATGCCTTCTTCGGATGCTTTAAAATTATCAATGTATCATCTGCATATAAGTTTATTTTATTATCTTCTATTCCGCATATTTCCTCATCTTGACGTATAGCATTAGCTAGAAACTCCATTGCCAATATAAACAAAACTGGGGACAAAGGACACCCCTGACGGGTGCCTGCTTCCAATTTTATATCCTCTGTGTATATATCAGTGATGGGATGTAACAGGTTCTCACCAGTTCTCCAGAACCGGTAGTAACTTTTCCCAGTGTCCCAGAGAACCTGTAGCAGCTTTTGGGGGGAACCACCTTCAGGGCTTACCTTTTCACTGGTTCCCCCACTGCGCATGCATGCCAAGCACTTGGTGTGCATGCACACCTAGTGCTTGGCACATATGCACAGCCTCCTTGCTGTCCTCCCAAACGGGGAGGAGGAAGAGAAGCTGCTAGCCTGAAGCTCCCTATAGCCTGAAGCTCCCTATTTTTATTACTTTGTATTTTTCCTTTGGCCCCGCCCATGACATGACATCATGATGTTAGCTCCACCCACACTGTGATGACATCATGGTGGGGTAGTAAAATTTTTGACATCCCACCACTGGTATATATCATTAACTTTAACTCTGGCTATTCCTTGTTGATATAATTTTGTTATTACTCCCTGAAATTTGTTACCAAATCCGTACAGGCCAATCATTCCGTGAATTGTAGCCCATTGTAACGAATCAAATGCTTTAAATATATCAAGAGATAAAAATCCCACCTTCTCTTTTTTCCTTTCTGTAATATCCAGCAGGTCCAACACTCTTCTTACCAAATCTGACATATACCTGTTTTTCACAAAACCTGCTTGATCTTTATTAATATATTCATCTATAAAGCTACTCAATCGTTTAGTCAATATTGTCGTAAAAATTTTTGCATCTTGATTAATCAGTGAGATTGGCCTGTATGATTCTATTTTCTCCAATTCTTTTCCTGGTTTAGGAATTAAAGTAATAATCGACCTATTCCATGAGTTCGGTATTGGTTCCCCTTCCAATATTTTATTAAATAATTTATGTAACCTTGGGACTATCAGTTCCTTAAATTCTTTATAGAATTCGGCCGGTAACCCATCTTCTCCTGGTGCCTTATCTGATTTTAATTTTCCAATAACTTCCCTAATTTCATTTTGTGTTATTTCCTCCTCCATTTTATTTCTACGTTCTTCTGAAATCTTGCTTATTTGTTGTTTATCAAAATATTCTTTAAGTTTTGCTATGGTTACATCCTTTTTTGAATATAGATCTCGATAAAAACTTTCAACAATTTTGACTTTCTCTGTACTCTTATTGCACCTTTTGCCTTTCTTATCTATCAGTACACCGATCTGGCTCTTAACCTTCTTTTCTTTGGCTGCCCTTGCCAATAATTTTGAATTTTTGTTACCATATTCAAAATATTCCCTTTTTTAAAAAATTAAATCTTTTGTAACTCTTTCCATATCTTTTCCTTCTAATTCCTTTCTTATTTTTTGAATTTTTCCAAATATATCTTGCCCTTTGGTCCTTGCATGCTCCAATTGATATTCTTTTAATTGTTTTTCCAATTCCTGATATCTACTTCTATTTTGTTTGTTTCTTATACTTGTAATTTTTATAGATTCACCTCTAAAAACTGCTTTCATAGTATCCCACACTGTGCTATATCTAACCTCATTATTATCATTCCATTTCCAACTTTCTTCCCATTTTTCTATTATATAGTTCTTGGTAACTTGCTCTTTAAAAATTTTCGAGTTATATCTCCAATTATACATTTTCCTTCCAGGACCTTCTAATTTTATATCCATTAATATTTTTGCATGATCTGATTCTTTAATTGTTCCTACCTCTATATCTTCCACCAGTCTATTCAGACCTTCTGTAACAAAGATATAATCTATCCTGGATTACATATTATGTACTTGGGAAAAATATGTATATACTCTTTCCCCACCCTTAATCTCTCTCCACACATTCTTTAAACCAATTGTGTTAATCCAATTCTCCAATATATATTTTTTACTCTTTCTTTTATCCCCTGTACTGTCCATGTCAGATCTTATTAGATTGAAATCCCCCGCTATTATCATATTCATAGTCGCCTCTTTGCTAATAATTTTTTGCATTTTATTTAAAAATTGTTCCTGATTATCATTTGGCGCATAAATATTAACAAGTGTCAGTTCCTGATCATCTATATTTCCTTTAATTATTAAATACCTCCCTTCTGGGTCTGAAATGCTTTGTGTCATATTGTATCCTGTTTTATCAGAGATCAATATCGCCACTCCTTTAGACTTGGATGTACCATATGCCATTTCATAAATTTGCATTCCTTTCAGAACTAATTTATTTGCTTCTGCTGATTTTTGATGGGTTTCCTGTAAAAAGATAATATCCGGTTTATCTTTTTTAAGCGCTAATTGTAATTTCTTTCTTTTCAATACGTTACCTGTACCCTTTACATTCCATGATACTACTTTAATATTTTTGATCATCTATAATTAACCTGTTTCAGTTTATAGAAACCTTCCCTGGACGTGCAATCCATCACCCAACATTGAATAACCGAAAAAAACCTTGAATACTTACCCTTAACTAAACTAAAAAACTTACCTATCCTACTAAAGTCGTTGAACCTCCCCACTCGTCTCTTCAGAGTTACACCTTCGTCTTCCAAAGAGGGGAGGTGGGGACATGAAAAGAATGACATGATCTAATTACGATCCCTATATTTACTCACCCAGCTCCACCCATCGCTCTCACTTTTTTTTTAATAAAAGTAGAAGAATCAAGGGGCATAAAGAAAGAAAAATATCATACAAAAGATAGTAATTGCTCACTCTACCACCAGCACACTCACAGAATCATCAGTACCCCCCGTAGCTCCCTCTTCTTCTTCTTCTCCCGATCTGTCTCTTTTTATGGCTCCAGATTCCAACAATTCTTTTCTTAAGGACATCCATTCCTGCGTTCCCACCTTATCCAAGCCAATCTGACACACATATTCTAATACATCCATTTCTGAATCAACAACGTGCATCTTTCTATCGTAATAGAAACATATTTGCTGTGGAAATCTCCAATTATATGTAAGCCCCCTGGCTTTTAGAAGTTTTGTCATTGGTTTCACTTTGTATCTCCAAACATGTTCTTTCGGAGCTATATCATTGTAGACTTCCACAGCAGTCCCATCTATTTCCAGAACGCCAGCACCAGCCTGTTTAATAAAAGCCATCACCCTAAGCTTATCACCCCAATTTGCAAATTTGACCAAAACATTTCTTTGAAAGTTCTTTCCTCTCTTTCCCCCCACCCTGAAAACACTAGCTATATCTTCCGCAACAAAATCTTTTCCCATTTTAAGAGCGTTTAGCCAATCAACTATTCTTTCCTTCAGCTTGTCTGGCATTCGTTCTGGCATTTTTCGAATCACAATATTTTGCTTTCGCATACCTTCTTCCACCATATCTAATCTTTTTCCTTGTGAACACACTTTGTAATCAATTTCTTTTGCTTTGGACTCCGATTCTTTCACATCAAGTTGTAATGTCTTTACGTCCTTCCTTGTATTCTTCATCATATTTTCCATCCTTTTTGAATTGTCTTTGACTTCCCTTGACAAGTCATTAAGAATTGTGGCCAAATTTTGAAAATTAGTGGTGGTTGCATCTCTGTCCCGCTTCGTCTGCTCATTGTTAATTTGAATCTCTTTTCTCAATTCTTGAAAATTCCCTGACATTGACTTTTCCATCTGTTCAACTTTCTTCATAAATTTACCTATCTCTACATAGAAGTGCACGTTTTCTCCTGCTGAAGTCTCGGCCATCGGTGGTGGTGTTTGTCCATCTCTTTGTTCTCTTTGTTCCCTCTGTTCCTTTTGCTCTCTTTGGTCCTTTGGCTCTTTCTTGTCCTTTCTCGTTTCAGGTCTCTTTGGCTTAACAACTTCTTCGGTGTCCTCTCTATCCTTACCCCCCTCCATGACTATGCTCAGTTAGTGTGCAAGATCAATATTTTTGGCTAGACAATTAAAACCAATTCCCTCTCTCTTCTGCCACTCTCCCTGACTCCCCCTGTTTTTGAGTTTAAAAATAGCTTTTGTGATTCTCAAATTAATTTCAGTTAATCAGCCAATTTTCAAATTAATATTACACACCATCAAAAACTAGTCAAATCAAATCTACAATGATCAATACTTAATAATCAATTAATTTCCAATAGATCAAATATTCAAATATTAAAATTAATCAATTTCAATAACAACAGTCAATAAAATCTATTTCAATTCAATCAATTCCTATTATGATGTCAAAATCAATATCTAATACCCCTAATCAGTTTCAAACCAATAGTTTGCTAAAAAAATAACTTTTTAATAAAAATCAATTAATTTATGTATATGATCCGAACTGATATCAGAAATATTCAATTTAATGCCAATTTAATAATTTTTCTTGATTACTTAAAAATAACTTCCACAGCACAATTTATGATTAATTTATCACCTTAGAAAGGGGGGAGGGATTTGAGAGGGGAAATCAAGGAGAAAGGAGTTTAGCTTAGAAACTAAGGAGCAATCTTTTTATAGATGAGAGGGGGGGGGTATGACACACAATTACAATAAAGGTTACACAATTACATTAAAACTCACAAAATAAGAAGAAAAGAAAAAAGAGAAGCCTATAATTTATTAATTTATTTTATTTAGAAATTAGTCTAGAAAACAGATAAAGCCAACATATAAAAAACAGCGAGTTACTAAGCAGTTACTAACTTAGAAAGAAGAAGGAAAAATGAAAAAAGAGAAAGAAAAAATAATTGAACAAATGGGGGCTAGCCCCAAAAATATAAAATTAAAAATTAAAAAGAAAAAAAATCCTTCTGTTCTCTCTCTCTCCCCCCTCAAAAATTAAAAAGTGCCAAGAGAAGAGGAGATAAAAAAGGGGGGTGGGAGGGGGAGGGAGAGAAACACAAGAAAAGAGAAAACGGAAAAAAAAGAGAGAGAGAATTCTACGTTGTTTGGTTTAATACTTAGTCCAACTGCTTTAAGTCTTAAAAAAATAAAAAAAAATTCTCTTTCCCCTCCCTTAAAAAAGAAGGGAGAGAATATATTAATCTTTTAAAAACAATGCTCTGTCCCAAAAATTCAACTCTCCTCGTCTCACATGCAGTTTCGATTTCCTTAGGTTTCATTTCTGTCCCTTACGCCGCCATTAATCCAGACCGTGCTGCTTCTTTACCCCAAACAACAGAAAGAGCAAGAAAAAAAACCCCGAAAAAAGTAAAAAGAGAAGAAAAAAAAATGCCCCTGTTCTCTTCTGCAATCTATAGTCCCAAAATATCCACTTTATTTAAAGAAAGGGAAAAAAAGTCTCTTTAAAAGCTCACTTTTCCTCCGTGTTAGTTGCCGATCTCACCACCCGCTGCTGAGATCTTCTATTCACCGCTCACTCGTTAAGACAGCCAACTGACCACAATTTCTCCGCACGCTTTCCACTCTGTCTCTCACCCGATAATGCGGGAGTTCCTCCGTCTGTCTCCGGCTCCCGGACCGGCTCAACGGACCGGATCAACAAGACCAGAGCCTCTTTCGAGACTCCGCTCTGTTCCCCGCCCGGAGCACGGCTCCTTCGAGCCCCGAACTTCAGTAATGAGCGAAGGTGGCTCAATCGCTTCTCACTCGGCAAACTTGTCTCTTCCGTTAATCGCGTCTCCAGATAAGTCGTTTTTATTTAATTAAATCCCGTTGTAAATCTCATTAATTTGGTGGAGCTGAGCGCAATGGCGACCGCTACCTATGCCATCCTTAGCCACGCCCCTTTTGAGAATATTTGTACCTTCTGTACAGAAACCCAATGGCTCTGCTTACTTGCGATTAAATATGTTGAGGTGGGAGAATTGCTCTTAATGAATTACATTGCAGCCTTTGGGGGCCCAGCCCAATACTTCCCCAGAGCAATACCATTACATTATTTTAACTGGGGGAAGTCTATTTATGCTTTCAATTTAGGGAATAGGGGTCTTCCTCAAGCCTTCTTCAGAAAACAATAAATCAAAACTAAAAATCCCCTTTAAAGCACTGCTTAATTTTTTTCCTTTATTAAGAAAATGTAAGCTGTTTTCTCATGCAGCTTGAGTATAATGGTATCATTGTTTTATTTTATATTTTAGCCAGACTCTCAATATCGCCGTTCTTGCACCATAATTGATTATGCGAATCAGCCACGAAATAATAAAGGATCTTCTGGGACAGGTATGTGCAAAATTGAACCCATGTTGCCCAAAATGAATTTTTGTATACGAAGGTCTAATATGCATCAATTTTAATATTGCAGTCTTTGTTACTCTACAGATTCTATTAACATAAGAGTGATGGGAGTCAGTTTAGGGATATCTAGCTCTTCCGATATAAATTCTTTCCACCACCAGCCTCTTGGTCAATTTCTTAATGAGGATGAGGAGGACAAAGAAGATAATCCTCCACTGGGTAAGAAGTAAGAGGCAATACATTTGGAAGTCATTGTCATTCATTCATTTGCATCTCATAAATTATTTAGCATCCTTTTTTAAAATGTAGATGTTGATTATTTTCAAACATTTATGTTCACTGTGTAGCATACATGGTAGGGTTTATTCCAGTAGTTCTTGTTCATTAAATTTAGCAAGTTAGTCACAGCAAAATCCCATGTTATTCTTTTCAGTGATAGAAATCGTAACTCTGCCATCAGCATTCTTACTGGTTTATTTTTCAGCATTGCTATTAAAAAACAGTAAAAAAACTGGAGATGCTTCAGCGTTATAAAAAGCAATTTAGGATGCTGAATCAGATCATATTTCTTGTATGCCATTTCCCATTTTCTGCTGTAACAAACCCACAAACTATTCCCTCCCCAAAAAATTTTTTGGGAAGGCTTAAAAAGAATACGTGGATGTTCAGAACTGCAGAAATAACATCTGTATGAAGATGCAGCGGGTGATTGTCCATATATCCAACAGGATTGTGTTGTTTTTAATCTCATTATTCTGTGGCAATGCAGTTTGTCAAATGATCCAAAGGCTTTTTATGAGTTGCGATTTATCTTCTAAAATAGGTTGTACCATTTCCACAAAAAGTACCGTTTTTTTTTTTTTTCAAAACTGGAGATGGAGTTCCACCTGCTTTTGGTGGGCCTTTTCAGTTGGCTAACCAGTCCCCATATCCAAGATCTTCAGGGCAGAAAATTTCCTTTGTGGGTTCACAAAAATAATTTTTTATAAAGGGAAGTTTCCCTCTTTAACTTACAATACCAGAGCAGGTATGGTTGCTCAGTAAATATTGAGATGATTATTTCTGTTGTAGGAATAAAATGTTACCACTCCCTTGGTCCACACTTGGTAATGGTTTAATACAGGGAAGATTGATGGGATGATTTCCTACAGCAGTATCTAGAGATAATGTAACTAATTGGCAGTGTCCCCTCCCATGTGATTACTGTGTTGCATAGCTATCAGTGATATGGGAGATGTCTATTGGGAAATACAGATAACGCTAAAACTTGGTTCCACAAGTCTTAGTGTTATCTGATTTTTAATGTTATCCGATGCATGCATCCTATGGGATGCATCGGATATCGTTAAAATCCTACGGGATGCATTGGATGTACCGTTAAAACTCCAGAGACATTGTAAATGGCACAGGCTTTAGCAAATGTTATCCGATGCATCCCATAGGATTTTAACGTAATGCAATGCAATCCCCCCCAATTGCTTAAGGTTACGCGGTTTTAGCATTATCTGATGTGAATGTTATCCAAGGTGTTACTGTAGTAGCTGAGAAACTGAAGCTGATAACACATTCCAGCTTGGGGTGGTTCAAATGAGGCAGCCCTTTCATATCCCTGTTTGGATATTAAAATGCTCTCCCCTTAAGAAATGTCTTCACAAACATCAATTTATGCTCTTATAAACTGTACTGTACTCTGCCTGTTTGAATCACCTTTACAATATTATTGTAACAGTTAACCTTACCAAAAGTATGAAGTAGATTTTTGAGTACTATACAGTACTTGCTTTCAAAGTCTTGTCTGGTTTTTGCCTAGTAGGTCTTCATTTACATGGCACTGTAAGAACTCCCAGCCGAGGTGGACCAAGAAGCAGACAGGGGCTGTAGGATATTTATGAGAAGTCAACCATGTCCCAGATTGAGTGAGCATCTACAGAAACTTTGGAAATCAATATTCAATAATAGCAATATAAAACCTGTTTACAGAACTCCACAAACTTTCTTTATAAAAGAACCTTATTTTTGTACAAACACAGCCAACTGCCAAAGACTCAAAGGTTTGCTGGATGTTTTCTCCTGTAGATCAACTGTGGTTTAGTCTACAAGAAGCTGAAAGAAATCTACCAAGCACTAGTATCCCGTTGTTCAACAATCTGCTAGAAAGAAAAAGTGTCTTAATGGCAGTAATAAGATTGTAATATCCAATTGACTACCCAGTTATTGGTATTTAAAGTCAATATCCATCCGATTATATTAAAGTAAATTACTGTTTGGAAGGCACTTTTAATTATTTCTCTAATTGTATAAAAAGGTGGAGATTGTTAGTACCAGCTGTCAGTGTACACCAGAAAATATGTAGAAGGTGCTGTCTGAAAGAATACCAAGATTATAAACTTATAGCGTACTTAAATTTGTTGAGGAATTTAAATGCAGAGTTCCATTATTTTTCAATGAAACCCATACCTCTTCTGCCAGTGATTTGCAAGGGACTTCAGAAATTGTGTACTCAAATGTGGTTTTAGTTTCCCTTGTTTTTAAGGAAAGCAAAATGTTTGATATTGCATCAGTTTCTATACAGCAACCAGGTTCAGTTTTAAAGTCCTCTTACTGAGGAGGTAACATTATATTTATAGGAGATATGCCTAGAGAGAGAGATGGTAACTTAGAAAAAGCATAGTTGACACTAAATATTTCATGTAATGTCTGCTGCAATTTTATCAACTTATTTAGTTCTAGGTATTACTAGTCAAAGTGCCAGTTTGCAAATGTATGAGGCCAAGGTAAATTAAAGATCTTTGCATTATAGTCTAGATACCATGTGAAAGTTGTAAAGCCTGGATAGGAGCAGATTCTAAATTATAAAATTGTATAATTTTTATACTCAAATAAAAATATTTTCTAAACTGCATTGGAATTGTAATTAAAGGTCAAGGTCAAGGCCTGGCTCTTGGATTTAGGAGTGGGTAGCCTTTTGAAACTAGTCTTTAATTATATTTTCACCCAGAAGATGAACGTAATTTATACATTGCATTCACACCCTTCCATTTTAACATTACAACAAACTTGTGGATAGATTTGGTGAAAAAAGACTGGCTTAAGGTCACTGAATGAATTGCAAGGTAGAGGGAGATGTGAACTTGGGTCTCCATTGTCTTTATATACGATATTACATATTAATATGTTAGGATCATAGGAGCCGTCCGGGGGCATTTTACTTCCACTTCCAGGAGCGACTAGGACAGCGCGGACCAGATGAATCAAAGTAAACCCATTCATGTGGATTCACAGGGGGCTTGGGCTTCTGGGAATTGAAGTCCAAGAACATCTCGAATGCCAAGGTTTGCCGTCACAGCCATAGGCCATTACTAATAAACTCTGTATTAATTCTTAAAGCAAACCTGAAATTATTCAAGTTGAGCCACAGTCATTTCTGAAGCACAGATAACATGGAATACTTTCTATTATACTAGATAACATTATTACTGTATCTTAACAATGTTCTCCTTTACAGAACATTACGGAAAAATCACCTGGAATGGTATCATCCACATGTTCGCCACATAAAAATAGCTTTTTGTGTACTTCAGAAACTTTAATTAATTTTATTAGTTTTTTTTTAAAAAAAAATCCAGCAATCAATTTTTGCTTTATACAATGAGTGCTAGGCACTTTAAAAATTGACTAAACATGCTACTATTATAAACAGTAATATTTTGCATAAATAGAGGTTAGCACTGTTTGTTAGACTTGGATAGAAATGTTGCGGTATTAAGACTTTTCTCATTGTTCATAAAAAATAGCAACGTTCGCGGATAGCTGCAATCCTATTAGAAGGCATCTAGAATCCTACAGCATTTTGAGAAATTTCTTGGCATGTTTCACTTTACATAGTTTTTGCTGGGTGTTTCTTCTATCCTACATCATTGCAACAGACTGATGAAAATTTTATTTTCCTTTGGCATTCTCAAAAAGATGCTAAAATGGTTCATTTTGTTCCTTTCTTAGATGCTGTTTTCTTTCCTCCTTTTTTGGATTTATTTCCGTACTTTTCTTCCATCTGAGCCAGAAAGCCATCCATTTCTTTTTTTCGATTTTCATGTCTTTTCTGTTAAATAGACCCAACACAAAATGGAAAAATAAGCTCACCAGTATTTCACTAGGTTTTAATTTATCAAAGTCATTAAAGGTAAATAATTAAGCAACAAATACAAATATTTATATAAATACTTTAAGAACATGTGCAGAATAAACAAAAAAACAAATTGCTATTAGAGTAAGCATGGATATAACTATTAAAAATAAGTCAGAAAGAAGAAATTACAACTCTTTCTATGGGCCACTGCAGTACAGAACAGTTGGTTTGCACTTCCTTATTTATTTTTTTATTTAAAATATTTATACTTTAACTTTGTCTTTAAGAGGATCCAAGGTGGCTGACAATATTCTTCTTCTATGTCTAGGCCAGACGTGAAACTGCCAAAATGAAGGCACCTTTTGGTGAGTTCATTTGACAGCCCCTTTCACAACCAATATAAAAACAGAAACTAAGATGAAAAGCTTGTCTCCAGTGAGATTGCACATTGTTGTGACCAATGCGCATGAATTCCTTGGCAAGCCAACACAGCCTGGTCACTATCCAATCCACCATACATACAACATCAGGATGTTTTGTTGTAATATGAATAATTCTACTGTTGCTCATTGCCAACTATCATTTGCCACCTCATCTTGTTTAGAGAGATTCCTCTCAATATCTTCAGTCTCTTCCAGACTTTCATGAACAATTGGATTATCATAATCCTATCTGTTTTACTATTCGCCTTAGATTCCACATAATCTATGAATGTGCAATTACACTCATTCATACAGGAGACCTCGCCCATTTTAGCTTTCAGGCTATCCTAAGGCTGAACATTAAAAAATTATTTTGCAATACCAAAGAGAATAATTAAAAATTGAACATAGTTTCTTCAATAAAGGGTAATGTTAGATAAATCCCATCTTTCGCTAACCTTACCTGAATTAGTGCTTTCAAATCATCATCTCCTTCACCAAGACCAAGTTCTTCTCTGGACTTTTCTGCCTCTTTAGCTTCTTTTTCAGCCTGAAACGATAACACGGTTGTTTTACGTTTAAGCTCATTTTCTAAGCAAGTATTCTAATGTAACAGACAACAACAGCAGAATCTACATGCACTGCAGTAAATAATTTGTTATTTCTAGCACAATTATAACAATACTCAAAATGTCCTGGAAACTAATTGAAAAACACTGAGTAGACAGGCCCTTAATAAATGTTTTTAAAAATCTTTAGAAATATTTATTTAAGCTCTTCAACTAACTCCTGGGACAGTTTGAATACTGTTAAAGCATACAAGGATCAGAGCAAAGAGCAACACATGTTTAGGATTCTGTTTCCATAAGGAATTGGTGGTTTGTTCAGTTGTATGCATATTTACTTGATAGCCTCTAAAATGAACAGCTGGGGTAGGTGCAAGTAGGGAGTTGTTTCCATCTGTGGCTTTCTAGTAAACAATATATAACTGGGCCAGCAGAAAAGCTAAGAGGACCAGATCCAGTTTCAGAAAGCCTCAAAAGTATTACATTAAAAAAGAGCTGACATACAATGTGATATCAAAAACATGTTAGATTGTGAAACATTAAGAATTTCATTTAATTATATTTCCCCCTTAAATCTTACTTCCAGCAAACATACCTTCCTTTTCCTTGCTTTTATCTTTTGCTGAGACTCTTTTACAAAGGCTTTATAGGATGGAAGTTCTCCTGAGTCAATGGCCTGCTGGACAATCTTTCTTATTCTAGGTTCATCCGTATAATCCACACATAGCACAGACTCCAGAATTTTGTCCATATCTCCTTTAAAATCCTCATATGCTGCTTTAATATCCTCCAGTTCTTCTGCAGAATCTTTGTATTTCTTTTCAAAATCTTCAATGTCTTTTACTGTTAGCTAATAAAAATTTAAAAACAGTTAAATCTCATAATACAGTTGTACCTCGCTTAAAGAGCATAATGCATTCCACAGGATTGCTCTTTATGCTCTTTAAGCGAAACACCATTGTAAATGACCAATTGTGGGGGGGGGGGGAGAGCGGATTGCAAACCTCGATTTATTTGTTAAGCGAGTTTTTGGTTTTATTTGCTAAGTGAAGCGAACATTCAGAGAAAATTCTGCTCTTTAAGGTCTTTAAGCGAGACGCTCTTTATGCGAGGCTTGAATGTAATGTTATTCCCTGAATCTGACATTACATATAGGTGGCAGGCATGACTAGACACCATTCTTTAATAAAGGGGGTTAGATAAACCCTATCTTTCTCTAACTTTATCTGAATTAGTGCTTTCAAGTCATCATCTCCTTCACTGTTTTACCTTCCCACTGTAGTGGTCCCTATTTATCTACTTGCAATTTCTTGCTTTCGAACTGCTAAATTGGCAGGAGCTGGGACAAAGACAGAAGCTCACTTTGTCATGCAGTACCTGGATCTCAAACTGACCTGCCAACCTTTCAGTCGTCAAGTTCAGCATCTTGACCATTAAGCTGCCACAGCCCCCGTTACATATACAGATAGCTATTTTTTATTCACAGCCACTTAATTTGTTTTTCCAACAAAAGGAAAATTGGATTCATGTACTGAGCCTTTATAAAAGAATATGAATTCTATCTTTGCAAAAGTAGCAGAGCCAGAATGAAGCAAAACTGGTATCCTTATTGGCAAAATAGAAGCGTAGCAAGTTTCACTAGGGACCAAAAACACTGCTATTTACATTTTCCAAAAAAGTAGTGGTATTAGTCTACTGGGCAAAAAGAAAGGCGAGTGTTCTGTTCATCTTGGATTGTGCTTCTGGCAATTAAACAAACTAGTGATCATCCCTGTTGAAAACACCAGGGATTATGATCACACAAGGAGGTACTGGACAGCTTCTTCGGGAAGCTCTTAGAAAAGCCCTACAGTGCAACAGGATAATGACAGAAAAATCTTGTTGTACCTTAAAGAGACCCTTCCAGTATTAGTGTTTTGATCATTGCCTAGAAGTTCAGAGCTGAAACTCAATGTGAATTCATAAAAGTAGAATTCATGGATGGGATGACAGAACTAGGATGTTACAGCATAGACCTGTGATGGCGAACGTTGGCACTCCAGATGTTCTTGTACTTCAATTTCCAGAAGCTCAAGCCCTTGTGAATCCACGTGAATGGGTTTGCTGTGATTCATTTGCCCCGCGCCACACCGACCTCGTCGCTCCTGGGAGCGGAAGTAAAACACGCCTGTACGGGCTTCTGGGAATTGAAGTCCAATAACATATGGAGTGCCAAAGTTCACCATCACAGGCATAGACAAACTAAAGGTCCAGCTTCCTAAAATGGGACAAGAAATGAAAAAGTCAGGAAAGGATTTCTATCTGTTTACATTCAACTTTGAAAACAAAATCCAGGGCAGAAAGGTTTAGACTTAGAAATGGCCATTGCCTATTGGAATTTAGTAATTCATGGAAGATTCAAATTCCTAGACTTGTGGAACAAACATTTATTAGTCTTACATGAGGAGAGTAGGAGGGGAGCAATCCTTAAAGCCCTGGGATTAGTACACCAGTACAGGAGAAACCCTCATTAATGTAATAATGCTGAATCTCCCTGCTTGGTGGTGTGCTTTCGACCAGATGGAACATTTTCCTCCTCACATAATGAAGGATGGAATTCAAAACAGCAGCAAAAATGCCAAATCCCTTGCCCTGAGGTCCAATGCATGAGCTGTCTGGCTGAAGAGAATCCTGGGCTTAGAAGGTGGTTTCATACCTTGGACAGCTACCTTTGCAAAACCCAATGGTTACCTACTTTTTTGAAGAGTAGCCTCCAGTACTCCTCCCAGTTACGGTCCTGGGTCAGCACAGTTGACTCCTCATCCACAATTCCCTGTTCATCATACACGGCTCGCTGCTCCTTGTCACTCAGTACTGCATAGATCTTGCCTAGGATCTGAGGAGAAAATTCAGCAGCGAATCACCACCTTCAATTTCCTTTTCTTTTCCCCTAAATGTCTACTTTATATTCAGGCATCCTATTACAGTAAAACCTCAGATAACACTAAAACCTGGTTCCACAAGTCTTGGTGTTATACGATTTTTAGTGTTATCCGATGCATGTTAAAATCCTATGGGATCCATAGAGATACATTGTAACCACACAGGCTTTAGCGGTTGTTATCTGATGCATCCCATAGGATCTTAATGTTATCCGATGCAATTCTTCCCCCCAGATTGCTTAATGTTATGCGATTTTAGTGTTATTCGATACTAATGTTATCTGAGGTATTACTGTATATTGTTAGCATCATCAACAAAATTTTCAAAAAGGTACCCTTAAAAATGTGATTTGAATAAGACCTCAATTAAGGCAAAAGGTAAAGGTTGCCCTTGATCGAAAGCCAGTCATATCCAACTCTAGGTTTTGGTGCTCATCTCTGTTTGTAACCAAAGAGCCAGCACTGTCTGCATTTGCAGTTTTCATGGACATGTGGCAGGCATGCCTAGACACTGGAATGAATGGAATGCTGTTTACCTTCCCACCGAAGTGGCCCCTATTTATCTACTTGCAATTTCTTGCTTTCGAACTGCTAGGTTGGTAGGAGCTGGGACAGAGATGGGAGCTCACTACATCGTGCAGCACTCGGGTCTCAAACTGCTGACTTGCCGACCTTCCAGCTGTCAAGTTCAGCATCTTAACCACTAAGCCACCGTAGTCCCCTAAGACCTCAATTGCATGCTCCTAAATCTGGATCCAGTCCTGTGATCTAATTCTACTTGATCCTGAACTGAGCAGATTATCTCCAATGTTTTCCCCCAACTCTATCAGTCTCTGGAACTATAAAATGTTCATTTCCAGAGCTGGCACTTAGCTCTAATCACAAAACTCACTGGAATACCTACTCTTCAATCTAATTTCAAATACTGCCAGTATTGTTTTAGACCTCTATCAAGAGCCATTTCTCAGTCTCCAGTTGTCCACTGTGCAGAGAAGGGAAATTAGAGCAAGGAGGTGGCAAAATGAAAATCAGAAAAGAGAGTTGCTTTCCCAGTTAATGCCGCCTAAAATCTTACCCGCTATCCATCTGTAGTTCTCACAGATTGTCCCTGAAGGAATACAGCCTCCAACATTTAAAAAAAATCCTTTCCTCACAAAGTTATATAGGATAGTAGAAAGGAGGACACAAAGCTGCTTCTCTTGTATCATATCTGAAGCTTCCTGCTTATACACTCCTTGCAAAGGTTAGGCAGGTCTAGAGGCTTTTTTCCACTTAAAACATGGAGCCTTAAGAAGGCAGCAGAATTTCACAGGCAATAGGAGGTCACAACAGATCTACTGTAACTGAGACTAGGTCAATGTACTGTAAAAATCTAAAGCATTTTGCTGATGGCCCCTTCTACCTACAGCAGGTGCCTCGTACAGTCTAATAAGAGTGGGTGTGAGAAATTATCACTAAAATTAAAAAGCCCAGTACATTTAAGAACACAAAACAAGTGACAAGTCTATACCCATCATTTTAGGTGAGATGGGGCCCTCTAGATGTTTCGGTCAATTAAAACTCCCATCAGCAGCAGCACAGGAAAGGCGAAGGGGCTTTGGAGGCTACAGTCAAAACATTTCAAGCTGCAAGTGTTGTGATTGCAGTTGTTAAAATAAGATGGAGCAGATTCAGCTAAGCTCACTCCTTATTTCCACCCTATGAGCAGGTGCTTCAAGTCACAGCAGGTGCCTTGTGGTGGTTCCTGATGTGGGTGAGGCTCAGCAAGCCACATGAAGGACAATCAGCCTGCCTAAAGAGAGGTCAAGGCTTCTTACCATCCTACGTATATTAAGAATCCAGCTTTCCATATTATCTGATGGATACAAGATAAATACTTCCCTTGAAAATCCCTGCTCTCCGTCCCATAAACAACTCTCAGCATTCTTGTGACAGTCCCATTTTACCATCCTAATTAATGTACCTGATAACCCCCCTTCCTGTGTTTATGAGCCACTGTTGCTTTTCCTATTATCTGTACCCTCAGCGGGAAATGAGTCTCGCCACCAGTGAATAAATATGTAAAACCTCTGAAGAAGCAATCCATGAAAGCTCATTGAAATTAATCTGCCAGTCTTCAAAGTGTTTTTGTCCCTTTTAAAACACCTCCCTTTTACTTCTGCCAATATCACTTCATCACTCTCTTAAGGAAAGACAGCTATATTAGACCACCGTCTTGTAGGTCATGTGATTGTAAAAAGGCGCCTTAACTCACTGCCTCCCATCTGGACATTTGTACCAGCCCCACTTAAGTAAAGGAAACAGCCCAATGTTTTAAGTGGAAGGTAAAGTAAGGTGGGATTGTGGTGGCTTAGTGTTTAACACGCTGAACTTGATGACTGGAAGGTCAGCAGGTCAGCAGTTCGAGACCCAATTGCTGCGTGGCAGAGTGAGCGCCTGTGATCTGTCCCAGCTCCTGCAATCCTAGCAGTCTGAAAGGAACAAAATGGCAAATAGATAAATAGGTACCATTTTGGTGGGAAATGTAATAGCATTCCCTGCACCTTGGTGTCTACTCATGCCTCCCACATGAGGATGGGAATGTCTACAGATGCAGCACTGCCCCCCAGAGACAGATATGACTGGATTTTTTTTTAAAAAAAATGCTTATTCTGATGGCAAAAGATTTCAGGAAAATTCCCTATTATGTGTTTTTTGTAATAAACTGTAGGGACATTAGACAGTAAACAAATAAAGCAACAAAAGAGACAAAAAAAAACCACCGTTAATAATTTTGTGTTAGAAAATATTCTGGCTGGAAAGGATTTTTGCTGGAGGAACTCTGCTCAGGGGATGCCCAAATAAAGCTCCTTTCATGTCCCCAAGATATTTTCCCACTAAAGTGGTCGTGGCACCTTAAAGACTAACTGCTGAATTTTAATGTGAGCTTTCATGGATCAAGTCCACTTCATGAGACATAAGAGTGAGACTTCAGGGCATCCATTTATACACATTGGGTACAGATGCACACATTGGTTAGCATAACTAACCTTCACAACAAATCTGAATAACAGATATGACCAGTGGTAAAAAAAATGTCACATTGATTTGTATACTTATCTGTTATACGAACCAACCATTCTGTACGTCTGTACCAGATGTGTATAAATGGATCCCCTGAAGTCTCTCTCTTAGATCTAACAATGTGGACTTCATCCATGCAAGTCGTTGACTGCAACTTGTATCTGAGAATGCGTCCCCCCCGGAAGCAGAAAAAATGTCACTGGCATAAATTCGTTTAAGGTGGATCTCTATAAAATATAGCAGTTAGTCTTTAATGAGCCAAAACGGTTTTCTGTCTTTGTGTTTTGTTTTCTATATTATAACAATAATGTACCCATAGTGACTGGAGCCCTTGGAGCAATACCCAAAGAGCAGACCTGATAGTTCCATCTGCTAGAGAGGCTCACCTCTCTAGCATGAGAAGGAGGGCCTTCTCTGTGTCTGCTCCCGCCCTGTGGAACCTCCTGCCAACTGAACTTTGACTCCAGGCAGAGCTTTTATCCTTTTGCAAGAGCCTTAAGACCTGGCTGGTACAGCAGGTGTAGGGGGGCCATTGGGAGATAGCCACCCTGGGCTGGCTTGTTTAACTATTGCCCAGGCTGTCAGTTTTAGTAAGCAGCATTGGGAGGGCATTATTTTTTTAAAAAATATTTTTTAATTTAAACAACCTAATTTTAATGCTATTTTTAATGTTTTTGCAAGTTTTTATTTGTTGTAAGCCTCCTGGAGTCGCCTTGGTAAGGGGGCAGGAGTGGAAATACAAGTAATAAATAAATAAATAAATGACTCCCCAGATAGTTGGAAATTTTCGGAGCTGAGCATCCTAGTAACTCTCGGAAAAACAACTATGGAACCTCCTGCCACTTGAACTGCGCCTCCAGGCAGAGTTGCTTCCCTTCAGGAAGGACTTAAAAGCGTGGTTATCCCAGCAGGTGTGGGGTACAATTGGTGTTACAACCAGTGATGGGATGTAACAGGTTCTCACCAGTCCTCCAGAACCGGTAGTAACTTTTCCCAGTGTCCTGGAGAACCAGTGGCAGCTTTTGGGGGGAACCACCTTTGGGGCTTACCTTTTCACTGGTTCTCCCTCTGGGCATGTGCGCCAAGCACTTGGTGTGCATGCACACCTACAGTGCTTGGCGCGTATGCACGGCCTCCTTGCTGTCCTCCCAAGCGGGGAGGAGGAAGAGAAGCTGCTAGCCTGAAGCTCTCTATAGCCTGCTCCCCAGGGTAAGTGACTCACCTTTGGATGTGGTGTGTCTGTGTGTCTTTTAATGTGTATTTAATACCTTTACCTATATTGACGTACTACCCCAGTTCCTAAAAAGGCCTGGTGGCCGGTTTGGGTGGGTGGGTGTATTTTAATGTAATTTTAATTTTATTTATTTATTTATTTATTGGGTGGGTGGGTGGGTTGGCTGAGGTGTGTGTGTGTGTGCTTATTTTTATTTTATTCTTTGGCCCCACCCATGACATCATGACGTTAGCTCCGCCCACACTGTGATGACATCACGGTGGGGTAGTAAAATTTTGGACATCCCACCACTGGTTACAACCCAGCCCTGCTGGCTTATTTACTCCTGCCCGGGGTTTCTTATTTACTCCTGCCCGGGGTTTCTTATTTACTCCTGCCCGGGTGTCCTCCTTTTTTAAGGGGTTTGGGGAGATTTTATGGACGTTTTTAGACAGTTTTATAGTACAAGTAAAACCTCATATAACACTAAAACCTGGTTCCACAAGTCTTGGTGTTATATGATTTTTAGTGTTATCCGATGCATGTTAAAATCCTATGGGATCCATAGAGATACATTGTAACCACACAGGCTTTAGCGGTTGTTATCTGAAGCATCCCATAGGATCTTAATGTTATCTGATGCAATTCTTCCCCCCAGATTCCTTAATGTTATGCGATTTTAGTGTTATTCGATACTAATGTTATATGAGGTATTACTTGTACCAGTAAAACCTCATATAACACTAAAACCTGGTTCCACAAGTCTTGGTGTTATATGATTTTTAGTGTTATCTGATGCATGTTAAAATCCTATGGGATCCATAGAGATACATTGTAACCACACAGGCTTTAGCGGTTGTTATCTGAAGCATCCCATAGGATCTTAATGTTATCTGATGCAATTCTTCCCCCCAGATTCCTTAATGTTATGCGATTTTAGTGTTATTCGATACTAATGTTATATGAGGTATTACTTGTACCAGTAAAACCTCATATAACACTAAAACCTGGTTCCACAAGTCTTGGTGTTATATGATTTTTAGTGTTATCTGATGCATGTTAAAATCCTATGGGATCCATAGAGATACATTGTAACCACACAGGCTTTAGTGGTTGTTATCTGAAGCATCCCATAGGATCTTAATGTTATCTGATGCAATTCTTCCCCCCAGATTCCTTGATGTTATGCGATTTTCGTGTTATTCGATACTAATGTTATATGAGGTATTACTGTACAGTATTTGGTTTTAATTGGTACTGGGCATGGGTTTTAGCTTAGCTGACGTTGTGAGCTGCCTTGGGCCGCTCAGGCGAAAAAGGCGGTTATATAATAAATCCAACAAATAAAATAAAATAAAATAAACTCTCCTAGGAACTGCCTCATATACACTCAGGTCCTTGGTTAGGGCTTGAACTGTCAATTCTTATTCCAATCCCTCGAGTATGAATCAAGTGGTTGATTTGTATGTATGTATGCGACAACAACAACATACAACAACACAGTGTTGGGTGGCCGAGAGCTTTCCCGCCCTCCTCAGTCCCCTTCCTTTCACCTGGAAATGCAAGGTGGCCGCCTCTTTGCCGGCCGGCTCCGCGCGGTCGGGGTGGACCCGCAGGGAGACCTTGTGGTACCCGCGGCGGATCTCGTCGGGCGAAGCCTCGCGCCTCACGCCCAGCGCCTCGTACAGGTCGCTGGTGCCGAAAGCCTCCCGGCAGAGCTCCAGCAGCCCCATGGCATGGCCTGCCTGGGTCGGTGCGCGCGCGCGCACGCCCTCCTCCTCCTCCCTCTGCTCCCGCGCGCTCTAATTCGCCCCCCCGCCTCGCCCACCTTTCTCCCGCCAGCCACGCCCTCTCCTCTTCCTCTACTTTGCGGCGTCGTAAACCTCCGACTGGCAGCGCGCGGCCGATGGAAGGAGCGCGCGCGCGCAGCGCGAGTAAAACGGCTGAATAAACAAAAGCTCGCCTGGTTTGAGGGGAAGAAGGCAGGCAACTCGGCAGTTCGAGACCCCCGGGTCCTGCTCAGTTTCAGGATCAAGTTAGGATTGGATCACACAGGGCTGGATCCAGATTTAGGAGCATGCAGTTGAGGTCTTCTTAGGGGACTGCGATGGCTTAGTGGTTAAGATGCTGAACTTGACGGCTGGAAGGTCAGCGGTTCGAGACCCGAGTGCTGCACGACGTAGTGAGCTCCCGTCTCTGTCCCAGCTCCTGCCAACCTAGCTGTTGGAAAGCAAGAAATTACAAGTACAGTAATACCTCATATAACATTAGTATCGAATAACACTAAAATCGCATAACATCAAGGAATCTGGGGGGAAGAATTGCATCAGATAACATTAAGATCCTATGGGATGCTTCAGATAACAACCGCTAAATAGCCTGTGTGGTTATAATGTATCTCTATGGATCCCATAGGATTTTAACATGCATCAGATAACACTAAAAATCATATAACACCAAGACTTGTGGAACCAGGTTTTAGTGTTATATGAGGTTATACTGTAGATAAAAGACCCTCATTGGGGGGCGCGTCCCCTGAGCAGTGTTTCTCCAGCAAAAAAATCCTTTCAACCCAGAATAATTTCTGTCAAGGATTAGTGGTTAAGCCTCTGGAAGGTCGAACTGCTCAATGGAGTGAGCTTCCGTCTCCGTCCCAGTTTCTGCCAACCAAGCAGTTCGAAAGCAAGAAATTGATGCCGGATGGACTGGCTGTGAAGGTGAACCTTGTTAATGCCCTCAAGGCTGTGGCAGTCCATTGCAGCCTCCGGTGTTAAATCCTGCATGTCTCATTTCATATGTGCCACAGGAGATGGCTCTGTTATCACAGTGTGTGGGTCACTTCATGGCAAGCAGTGGTCCACCTTAAACAAATTCACACCAATGGTATTTTTCCTGTTTGTTACTCCCATCACATCCAACTCTGGAAATGATTTTGAGGGGAAAATGTATACAAGTACTGTACTGTACTCTACTTGGATATGAGTAGCAGCCACTGCCAAAATAGGTACCACTTCAGTGGGAAGGTAAACAACATTCAGTGCACTCCGGTGCCTAGTCATTCCACATATCCATGGAAATGTCTTTAGATGCAGACAGCACTGGCTCTCTGGCTATAAAGCAAGATGAGCACTGAACCCTAGAGTTGGATACGGCTGGCTTTCCAGTAAGGGTGACTTAAGTGCCGAAAGCCAGTCTGGCCAGGTTATCCTGCTAAAGTGGTGGCCAACCTTGGTGGCTCCTGCAGTTCTTGTACTTCAATTCCCAGAAGCTCAAGTTAAGACACCAAACTGATCAGGGCTTCTTTCCTCAACCTTTTTTTTTTTTTTTTGGCCATAGCATCTCTGAAATCTTGACCCCCGCCCCCATGACATATAATTCTTATTATAAAAAAAGCCAACAGTTAACTAACCTGACAATTCTTGCTTAAAGAAGTCGACAGGGAAGGGTGATGGTTTCTAAGTGGTTTAACCCCCACTTGAATCCATTTTGATGGAGGACAGTGGCTTCACCTACAATGGCCTGGGGTTGAGGACAGCTTTGTGTGCCAAAAAGGCTCAGGACCAGAAAGTGACTTGTGGATTCACCAACAAGTCCCTCTGTTCGGGGCTGACTTCTGGTAGCAAGCATGAAGGTGCTCTCCCAGTCTCACTACCACCCCTCAACACCTGATAAATTGTTTAGAAACGAACGCCAGGTATTATAAACCCAATTATGTTCAATACATTTTTATTTGTACTTTGAGAGATGACACGCGGGCACAACGGCCCATTTGAGCAAGAAGAGTATTGATGCTTTTATTTTACACTCATATGGAATCATTGCAATAATGATACAGTATTATAATGGTGCATTAACAGATTAATTTATTTCCCCTTCTCTCCAAATGTGAAGATCCTTTATGATAAAATTGAAATATTTGATGCAATCAACTCTTGAATTAAGTCTTGGTGGTCTGTGGCTACAAAAGGTATTTAAAGGGGATCCAGGGTGAAGGAAAGGTTGAGAACCCCTGATATAGATAATTGGAGGGCTATCACTGTCCGTATCTTCGAAAAGAAGAAACCAGTGAACTACAGATTAGTCAGCCTGACATCAATCTCAGGGAAAGCTTCAGAGCAGATTATAAACATTGGTGGGCAGCAACAGGTTCACACCCTCCTGGGAAGAGGGGTAGCAAAATTGGGTGGCCTCTGGGCATGTGGGTGGCAAAATTGGGTGGCCTTCGGGTGGGGGGGGGAAAGCGAAATTGGGTGGCCACACCCACCTCCTTGCCCTGCCCCATCAGGTTTTGTCTCTGCAAGTGATTCAAGGTCTCCCTTGCTCAAAACCCAGTCATATCCAACTTTAGGGTGCAGTGCTCATCTCCATTTACAACCAAAGAGCCAGTGTTGCCTGTGTTTGCAGATGTATACATGGCCATATGGCAGGCATGACTAGATCGCTCACAATGTAGGCTCCGCCCATGGTGTGGTAGCAATTTTTTTTGCTGCCCACCACTGATCATAAAGTGATCACTATGCAAGTACCTTGGAAATAATGCAGGAATAACTAGAAGCAATCATGGATTTGTCAAGAACAAATCTTGCCAGATTAATCCGATCTCATTTTCTGATCCGGTAACTTCCTTCATTATGCTGTAGACATAATATATCTTTACTGTAGCAAAGCCTTTGATAAAGCACTCAATATTTTGATTAGCAAACTAAGTAGGTGTGGCCTGGATAGCACAATTGTCATAGTTGGTTATAAAATCATACTCAAAAGAGTGCTTATTAATGGCTCCTGCTCAAACTGGGAGAAGCTAACAAGTGAGGTACCAAGGCTCAGTACAGTGGTCTTCAACATTTTTATTAATGATCTGGATGAAGGACTGCAGAAAATACTTATCAAATTTGTGGATAGCACAAAATTGGGTGGAATAGCTGATACGTACCTTAGAAGACAGGAACAGAATTTAAAAAAAAATATTGATAGGCTGAAACAATGGGCTGAAAAATAACAGAATGAAATTTAATAGAGCTAAGTGAGTGCAACATTCTATATGAGGGTGAGTGGGTGATGCATAGTTGCATGATGGGAAATATGTGGCTCAGTAATACTACAAGCAAGAAGAGTTTTGGAATTGTTGGGGATCACAAGCTGAATATGAGTCAACAGTGTGATGTGGCTGCAAAATAGGCAAATGCTATTTCAGGCTGCATTAACAGAACTATAGACTTCAAAACCTTTGAGGTGCTAGTCCCCTCTATTTGGCACCAGTCAGACCACATCTAGAATACCATGCCCAATTCAGGACACCATACTTTAAGAAGGATGCCAATAAACTGGAATAAGTTCAGAAGAGGGCAACAAGGATAATCAGAGGCCTGGAAACTAAACCCTATGAGGAAAGACTGAAAGAACTGGGTATGTTTAGCCTTGTGAAAAGGAATCTGAAGAGGATATGGTAGCACTTTTCAAATCCAAGAAAGATAATCACACATATTGGAGCAGAATCTTCTCTCTCATCCCTGAATGCAAGACACATAATAATGGGCTAAAACTACTGAGAGCCAGATAATAAGCTAAATATCAGGAAAAATGTATCAACTGTTGGAGTAGTACAAGGAAACCAATTGCATCAGTGAAACTGCATCAATACAATCATAACTACCAAAAGAATGTTGGAGATGTAAAGAATGGAATGGAACTTATTTACACCTATGGTGGATGTGTGAAGAGGTGTATAACGCACAGGGGAAAGTGTTTGAGGAAATGAACAAGATGTTGACCTTGAAAATACGTATGAGTCCGAAAGGTGCTGTATTAATTGATCTGCGTGAGGTAACAGTTGCATAGAAATCTAAAAATTAAATTAAAATACAAGAAAGAATTGATTACTATTATAACAGACTATGAGATTGTTGATCGCAAGGAATTGGAAAGTATGCACCTCCTTAAATTTGGAAGAATGGTATAAAGAAATACGTAATATAGCACTGAATGATAAATTGACATGTGAACTAAAACGGGTTGATAAAAAAATATTTTTTCTTTGCTATGGGGAAGACTTTATTTATTTTATAAAAATCCAAAGTTTTCCAACCTGATCAAGAAAGTACATTAAAACTCCTGGTTACAGAGGTCTGTTCCAACAGCCTCCGTTGTAACTTGAAAAAATTGTAAACTGAAACATCCATAGGGATGCACTGAAAAATTAAAAAAAAATCCTGAATTGATCATTGAAAAAAAATTAAAAATTTGTAAACCAGGACAGCATTTCCCTAGAATTTGCCATTGTAAATTACAGCAAACTTAAACCAAGGTGGTTGTAATCTGGGGTTTTACTGTATTAGTTTTAGGAAATAGGGATTGGTATATTAAATTAAAAATGGAGAACTGAAAATTATTTTAATTTAATATACCAATCCCTATTTCCTAAAACTAATACAGTAAAACCCCAGATTACAACCATAATTCTTCTGTCACTGTCTATCTGGTCCAAGCCATTGAATCTGTTCCACACCTTCACTGTGTATTCCTTAGGGATGTAGTCTAGGTCATACCTGTCTGGCTTATTTGTTTTCCTTATTTTCTTTAGTCTAAGCCTGAATTTTGCGATCAGTAGGTTGTGATCTGAGACACAATCTGCCCCTAGTCTTGTTTTTGCTTACTGTACGGAGGTTCTCCATCTTTGGCTGCAGAGTATGTAATCAATCTGGTTTCGATGTTGGCCATCTGGTGATGTCCATGTGTAAAGTCTCCTCTTGTGTTGCTGGAAGAGAGTGTTTGTTATGACCAGTGCATTATCTTGGCAGAACTCTATCAGTCTTTGGCTTGCTTCATTCTGTGTTCCAAGACCAAACTGGCCTGTTATTCCATTTACTTTTTGATTTCCTACTTTGGCATTCCAGTCTCCTATGATAATGTGTACATCATTTCTTGGTGTCTATTCTATGAGGTGTTCTAGGTCCTCATAGAACTGGTCAACTGAGGTTTCATCTGCACTAGTGGTTGTTGCGTATATTTAGATTGCAGTGATATTGAACGGTTTGCCTTGTACTCTGACTGACATCATTCTAGAGATTATATCCCATTACTGCTTTTCTCACTCTTTTATTGACAATTATGGCTACTCTGTTTTTTTTTCTGAGGTTTTCTTGTCCCCAGCAGTAGATATGATGGTTTCCAGAGCTGAATTCGGCCATCCCTGTCCATTTGTACTTGCTGATTCCCAAGATCTCAATGCCTATTCTTTCCAATTCCTTTTTTACCACTTCCAGTTTTCCTTGATTCATAGATCTTACATTCCATGTCCCTATACAGTATTGTTCCTTACAACATTGTATTTCTTCTTCCCCTTTTATGTCCCTCCCCTTCTTCCGATGTGATGTGCTGATCATCATCCTGTTTCATCTAAATTGCCCCTTTGTTTTGCCTTTTGCTTAGGTCCATAGGGTTCTCTTGGCAAACTTCCTGACATGGTAAACAAATAAAAACAGATAACATACTACAGTATTGAAATTTTGTAGATCAGTAGTTTTTAATTATATAGCTGAAATGAACATTATACAGGCTTTTCCCAGTGATTCCACAGATTATACTAAACAGATTTGCAGCCTACATATAATTCTAATTTCTAACAAGACACAGGAAATGAAATTTTTTGAAATATCATGGTTTCAGTACAAAAGTTTTCACTCATAAGGTAACATTTATTATTTCATAGAAGTAAAAAAAAAACACCTTCTCAGGTGATCAGACATTGCTGAATTTTTCACATGCTGATTTATTGTTTGTTGGGCTTCCTCAAATATAAAACAGTCATTATTCAGCATTTTTGCTGAAATAGTTTTTTAGCTTCCTTTCATTTACAATATAAAAGGGATGAAATTATTTTCTACTTTATTCCTCCAATTTCTCTGCCTTTAGTTTTTGTTTGTTTTTTGCTTGTGATACAATTTTACCCTCTGAAGATTTGCTTAATATGACAGTCCTCTTTTTAGAAGTCTTTTTTTTAGTTCTCTCTCCGTTCCATATGTGCCTTTGGCTTCTGTAACGTAGAAGATCTCCATGTCCAATTTCTTTCATATGCTCCTCCCATGACTTCATTTCATTTTGATAACGAATCTTATCATCTTCTGCAAACTGCTGATATGTCTTTAAAACAACAGACAAAAGGTCCACAATGAAAAGCTGATTGTATGAACTAGTTTTTAAAAAGAATAGACTTCTATCCCTTAAAACTATAGAAAAATTACCGTATTTACCAGCCTATAAGATACACTTCCTCCCTTAAAATACACTGGAAAAATGGAGTGCGTCTTGTGTGCTGGCAAATATGGTATTCACCATATATCGTGGCCTCTAGTGGGCCATTTTGCTAACATTATGTAGTTCTGGGGGCTCCTGAGGAAGGGAGGGGTAAGGGGCATGCTACACCTTTAAGAGGCTTTCTAGCCTCAAAGCAGGAATTCTGGAACCATTTGGGGGATGGATTACCAAGAACGGGTCTATTCGACATAAGCAGGGGCTTGCAAGAGGGTATTTTTAAAGCCACCCTCGCTCTGGATCGTGGCCATCGGCGGCAGCTGGAGCATGAGGGGTCTTTTTAAAGCCGCCCTTCCATGGATTGCTTCTCTGGGCAGGCAGGAGAACTTTTCCCTAACTCATAGAAACATGCTATTCAACCATATCAAGTAGCACATTTATGATTGTGCCAGAGCTGGTTTTGCAAGCCAGCTGGCACTGAGTGAAGGGAGCTGTCCAGGTGAGTGGGGATAGGGGGGAAGCTTCTCCTAGGGATGATTTTTTCCCCTTTAAAATGTGTATAAAAAAACATGGTGCATCTTATACTCCCGCTGGCAAATATAGTAACTAAATTAAGATGTTTACTTTATAGAGGTATACATATATTTATACAGCTATATAAATAAAGCATATTAGGAATGTACATCAAATAGTGAATGTTGCCATTTTATTTCATATGTTCAATCAAAGGTCCAGAATTTAGTAGGTCATCTTAGTGCCATGATGGTGAACCTTGGCTCTCCAGATGTTCTTGGACTTCAATTCCCAGAAGCCCAAGCCCCCGTGAATCCACACAAATGGGTTTACTGCGATTTATCCGGCCCACACCACCTCGTCACTCCTGGAAGCAGAAGTAAAACGCTCCTGTACGTGGGCCGGATGAATAGCAGTAAACCCATTTGTGTGGATTCATGGGGGCTTGGGGGGCTGGGAACTGAAGTCCAAGAACATCTGGAGTGCCAAGGTTCACCATCACGGTCCTAGCGCTACTATATGACAAACATTAATCATCATTCCTCTAGAACAGGGGTTCCCAAACTTTTCGTGCAGTGGGCTGGTCACATGATTCCGCCCACCGCAAAACGTGTCCATGGCTGTTGTAAATGCATTTACAGCAACGTTTGCACATGCCCAGGCGTGTTTTACTTCTGCTTCTGGCAGTGTTTGTGCATGCCAGGCGTGTTTAACTTCTACTTCCAGTAGTAGCAAGGGCGCCATGGGCCAGATGATTTGGCACCGAGGGCTGGGTCCAGCCCGTGGGCTGTAGTTTGGCCACCCCTGCTCTAGAATACATATTTACGACAATGCAAGTTTCATTTTCAGCTTAAAATGATATTATGAACAATGTTTAAAAATAAGTTTGCTCCTACAATTCCTATGAAATACAACTAAGGCATCTTAACCTTTTGGGTTTAAGAGCACATCTGAAAATGGTTATCTGGATTTGAAATATAAATATTTAAGTCAGCATCTGAAACACTGATTCACCCATAGCTAAAAATTTAGATACTGCTGTGATTTTTAAACATTTATAGGAAGAAACCGCTTGATTCAGTTATAACCATTGTTTCTAGGAATGTGACTGAGTTTGCAAAAGATTCAGGTTCATGCTTCTCCTGCTCTTCTTTTCCCCCAGTAAGCCATGGAGAAGTGAAGTTACAATTTTGATTTTAAAATTTTAATAAATCTTTGATACAAGCTGTAAAAAGCCATACTTTCTAGTATCCTGTCACTATCCATAAGCACCTGCATCCTTTCACAAACCTTGATTCTGTAGGTATGATTATTGCCGCTAGAGCATTTGCTACAAAATCAGCATGATACTTTCCAATTTAAATATCAATTTGAGAAAATGGGATCTTTTGATATTTGTTATAACATTACCTGTTTTTGAGAACTGGTCATTTTCCCCCATTCATCAAATAAATCCTTCATCTTTTCCTTCAAGATAAAGAAAATATATCAAGAAAACTTAGCTACAAGCAGAGGTTTAATGGTATTTTCATACCTTATAGCAAGCTTTTATGTACATACAAGCAAGTCAATTTTTATAAGTCCTTTGATTTCAAAATGAAATTTCCCATCATCTTTCCAAAAGGATGGAAAGATAAATTTGAATAATGTTATAAAAGGTGTCTATTCAATGAATCATTATTTTTCCAAACATGACAAACAGATGCTCCAGAAAAGCCATTCAGCTTGAGAAAATGGAGAGACTGTTTTTACTCCAGTGTGAAAGCATGAGTTTTTAGTCTTTAAAACTCTATATATTTGATCATTGATCTTCTGTTCACTATACATTGATCAGAATGTATTTATTGCAGTGGGACCACCAGTCAAGCCCCTCAGCAGTCTGAGGGAACGTGGCCCAGCCCCCGGCTTAAAAAGGTTGAGGACTCCTGTTGTAAGATGTCCACATATTTTAAAATTCATACTTAAACTCTTATTAAAATCTGCACAGCTAGTATCACAAAGGGTGAGATATCCTTTTTACTTCAAATTTTAATTTCCAGTACAAAAAACAAGATACACTTTTGTGCTTTAAAAAAATTACCCTCCCTCCAATTTACCTGAGGTGAAACTCCTTTAGCTTCTTGGAAATGTTCAGCCATGAAAATGTTGAAAGCACTACGAGGTCTTTTAGGCTTTCCAAGAATAGTTAATTGCTGTATGACAACAGGACATCAAGAATAAGTTTCTGAATTCAAAATGAAATTCAATCACAAAACATACCCATGCAACCATAGCCATATAACTACAATCCAGATAAATTACTGCAACTCAAGTAGCTCCCTGCTCTTGCTTTAGCATTTACATCTATGCATCACTGCTACTCTTTCAACCTTCAGATGAAGTCTGTCAGCAACCTGTTCATAGATGAACAATTAACATGTTGCCTGGGATCCTAGCCTAGTGATGGCAAACCTCTTAGAGACCGAGTGCTCAAACTCAACAGGCTGCCATCCATGCCACAGAGGGTTGGGGTGAACTCTGCTGGGGTGGGTGGGTGGGTGGGATGAAGCACTCCCATTGAGCTGCTGGGCAGAGGGGTGGGGAGAACTCTGTGCTGGGGAGAGGGAGGAAACTCTCCTATTGGGCTGCTGGGCTGAGTGTGGGGTGAACTCTGTGCTGGGGTGACAGCCTATACCAAACACAATGAGTTTCCAAGTAGAACACTACATTTTTATCTAAAGCATTCTATAAACATTAGACAGGTTCAAAAAACATTTATTTTAAAGCCAATGTTTATAAGAGAAGTGTAATTTTAGTATAGTTATTACTATGCTATCTCCTCTAGTACTTTAAAACCAGAAAACAAGAGAGATGTAGATACTTGTATGTATGTGTGCATGCGCGCACGCGCAGAAAGAAGACATAGTATGGCAGTAGGACTTTATGGTTAGAATGAGCATTGTGGAGCAATCCAGCTGAAATTCCTGGCTTCAGAGATCGTTAACAGTTATATCTAATTATTCTAATGGATCATCAACAGAGGGAGTAATTGAACTAGTATCTGTCCCTGATCACCAACTCAGCTGCATCCCACATTACAAGTGATACTTAGGCAAAGCTGGCAGAATATGACTCAAGGTTAGAACTACATCATTAAAATGATCGCAGCCTGAGCACAATTCTAGCTACAGATGACATTTTCGGCATCCGTTTTTTTGAAAATTTATTTATTTATTATTATATTTATACCCCACCCATCTAGATTTTCCTACTCTGAACAACTAACAACAGAAAACTAACATATTAAAAACAGTCATACATTTTAAAAAAATACATATATACCAGGAACCAAAAACCTATTGATGACAGAGAAAAATAAAACACTTAATACTCAGCCATTGGAAATATACTCCCAAAAGCCTCTTTAAAAAGAAATGATTTCAACTGTTTTTTAAGTATAGGCAGGGATGGAACCTGGCGCAGCTCAACTAGAAGAGAGTTCCACAAAGTTGGTGCCGACACCGAGAAGGCTCTTCTCCGAGTCATGGCCTTTCTTGCCAAACTCAGGGTCGGCACCTGGAGCTGCGCCATCTGGGAGGAACAAGTGATGTAGGCTGATGTCCTGAGGGGAAGACGTTCTACCAGGTAAGAAGGTCTCAAATTACATGAAATGCATTAACTATTTATTACATTCTTAACCACAAAACCAGTATAAATGTGTTTAAATTATACAGTACCTCCACTGCACTTATGTGAAAGGTGTGAGCTGTTGGGGAGGGGACAGGACAGTAGCAAAAGAATCCATGCAAGTGAGCAATGTTAGGAACATGTACCAAGGTTTCCAAGGTAACAACTGATTGTTTTGATATACATACGTTCTAATGTTAATAGCTGAATTCTGCTAAACAAATGGACTTAAAGGACCTTTTGTGGATAAATGAAGAACTGATTCCATTACTTTTCAAACATTAACATTTATTTAACTTGATATCAGAATCCTATATGGATTTAAGTTAATGTAAATGGAATAAACTGTAGTAGCAAAATGTTGCTAATTGATGAGTTGCCATTCACACTAGTAGTCACATGTGGTATGCAAAAAGGAACTTGTTAATTAGCAGTAATTCACACAATTACACTTATGCTACAATAAATTTGCAGTTTAGATCTAGCTAATCAAAAACAGCTTATATGCACAAGAACTATCAGGCTCACTCTTAGTTATGGGCATTTTAATTTTTCTTTTGCTGTTCTTTTGTGGTGGGGCTAGGCCAAGAGAGAATGAAGCAAAAGATGCAACAAAAGAACCCTAAACTGGCCAATCCACAGATCTAACATGGTTCCTAAACATCTGAAACAAGTCCTCAGAGTAGATTCTAACAATATGTTACCATTATTGTACAATTCAGAGCTTCCACCCAACATACTAGCGGAAATACTTATGAGTAGCAACCATAAGAATGGTGGAGCCCAGCCTGAGCATTTTAAAAGAAAAAGGTAAGTGCAACATATACTCATATAGTAATACCCCGGATAATGTTAAAACTTGGTTCCACAAGTCTTAACATGCGGTTTTTAACGTTGTGCGATACATTTATCGCACAATGTTTTTTTTTAAAAAAGACCAGTTCCCTTTCCGCCTGCCTGTTTGGAAAGGGCAGCAGGCATCAGACACTCTGATGCCCACTGCCCTTTCCAAACAGGCAGGCGATCCAGGACGGATGTGTGTGTTTTTGAAGAGAAACTGGGGAAGCCTTTTCACTAAGCCCCTTACTAATACAGGCAGGAGTGTGTGTGTTTCTGAAGAGAGGCTGGGGAAACCTAGACTCTCTTCAGAAACATGCCCCCCCCCCACACACACCTGGATCACCTGCCTGTTTTGAAAGGGGGAGACCAGCCCTGCTGGTTTTGGGGCAGAGATCAATGTTGAGAAATGTGAGGAAAACTTTTGCATTGCACAATGTTAACTTAACGTTGTGCAGTGCAAAGGTTTTCCTCAAACTTCCCGACATTATCCGGTTTTAACGTGCAGTGCACACGTTAACCGGGATATTACTGTATGTCCTGTGTGCATATATAAAACACAAGTAACATGTTTTACTACAGAACATATTATAAACATTTCTCACACAATTTGACACTGAGAATTATTCTTTAAAATACTAACCCTTTTTTTCCTTGTTGCTCTTCTTTTTTGCATTTTCTTCTGTTTTGCTTCTTTCAAAGCTGCTTCTTGGGCAGGTGTTAACTGGGCTTTGTACCTAGCAACTTGCTCTTTGTAGACTTCCATTTCAGCTTTCGCAGCTGTTTCATAAGTCTAGAAATAAATAGCTGAAATTTTACTCAATTTTATAATTAAAAATCACAGCTGATGCAAGCAATGCAACTTTAAATATTTTTTTTTCAAAAAGTGATATGTTGTTCAACATAATGAACATTTCTTCTTAAAGCAGGCAAGATCTATTGTTATTATATGTCATCTAGTCACTTACAGCTTATGGTGACTCTGATAAGTTTTTTGAACTCTGTGAAATTTTAAAAGTGTTTTACCATGACCATCCTCCAATAAGTTTCTACAGCTGAACAGGGACTCAAACCCAAGTCTCTAAGCTCCTAGCAGCCATTCTATAATTATGCTAGCACTCAAGTAAGATTACAGGTAAACAGAATATTTTCATTAACAAAGGATAATATTAAAAGGGGAAATCACACTTACCTGTTTTGTAATTGCAGGTAACTGCTTCCAATCATATGCTATTTTTTTGGTTATGTCCAAAACACTTAGGTCTGCAGGATAAAAAAGTTAGCTAAAAAGATGAAAGTCCCATCACATTTGTAATATTACTTGGACAGCCACAAAATTAAGTTACTTTAGCATTCATATATACGTTTTTATGTGGAATAGACAGTTATACCAACATTGTTCCAAAAAAACAAAACAAAACCCAGACCTAAAATTTAGCGGTAGTACACTCTAACAAACATAAACAAATCCTGTGCTTTGATTGAGAACTGAATTAGAATCTGGAAATACATTTTTCTTGTTTGTCGTAGCATGGAATAAGCACATAAAATATTATATTTAAGTACTATCTTTAGCTGCCACATTATTTGGCTCTCTACATAGTTTACTCATTTATCTTTCCCCTCTTTTAACCTTAGAACTATTCTTTGTTCTTTTACACTAGTTCTCAAAACTTTCAATTTCTGTGAAGATTCATTCTCAACTGAAATGAAACTTAAACAGGTATAATTGAATTGAATCATATTCATATTTTTAACCTGCAAAGCATTACAAACCTTATGATCAAAACATTTTGGTATTATACAACAACGACCAGAAGGGAGTTAGTCTGTGTTATGCTTTGGTAGTTTTGTGAGGTTGTATTTTACTATACTGTTGTTGTTTTGACTGTAAGCCGCCCTGAGTCGCCTCGGCGAATGGGCGGCAATATAATTCTGAACAAACAAACAAAATTGCGAAAAAGTCAGACTTAACATCTTATACAATGATGGGATGACAAAAAATCTACTACCACGCCATGACGTCACGGACGTCATGGGCGTGGCCAATGTCATGACGTCATGGGAGGAGCCGCCATCATGACGTTGTGGGCGGGGCCAAAATAAAAATAAATAAAATAAAAATAAATAAAATAAAAATAAAATAAAAATAAACACACACACACCCCTCAGCCTACCCACCCAACCAGACAGCTACAACAAAAACCCGTAAATAACTTAAATAAATAAAATAAAGAAATACATAAAATAAAAATTAAATAAAAATACAACCATCTACCCAAAACACAAATAAATCACCCACCCACCCCAAATAAAAAACCCTAACTTACTTACCTTCCTTGGGACCGACGAACCCCCATGGCCCGGGGCCACCCGACAAGGTGTGCCGCCCCCGACTGCCGCTGAGCCTCCATGGGCCGTCCGCTGCCGCTGAGCCCCCATTCCCTGGGGACGCCTGACGGGGCGCACTGCCGCCGCCTGCAGCCTCCTCCTCCGCCGGGCGCCTGTGGCCTCCTCCTCCTACTTGGGCCGGTGATACCGCCAGAGCCACTGCTGCCCTCAGCCCCTGGCCGCCCCTGGCCGTGGCTGGAGCCGGGCCAAAAAGGCACTGGCCCAAGGTGGAGGAGGCCACAGGCGCCCGGCGGAGGAGGAGGCTGCAGGCGGTGGCGGCACACCCCGCCAGGCGTCCCCAGGGCATGGGGGATCGGCGGCAGCGGACGGCCCAGGCAGGCCTCAACGTGCCCCGGGGGAGGTGCCCTCCTCTGAGGGCTGGTGCCGCTGCTGCCACTAATCCCCTTAAAGGTGCGGCTGCAGCTCCAAAAGAATTTTTTTTAAAAAACGGAGCCAAAATGGCTCCAATTGACTGCACATGCGCAGAAACTCAATCTGACGCATGCGCAATGCGTCAGATTCAGTTTCTGCGCATGCGCAGTCAATTGGAGCCATTTTGGCTCCGACTTTTTTTAAAAAAAATTTCTTTCGGTGAGGCGTCCGGAACCGGACGCCTCAAAAATTTACTCCCCTCCCGGAGAACCCTCCTGAATTGTTCCTACTGGTTCCAGGGAACCGGATGGAACCGGGGTAATCCCATCACTGATCTTATAAGATAGAAAGGAGCTGTCTCTACTTATTGTCATATCTGAACTTCATAATAACTATTAACAGTTTCTCAGGAAGAAAGAAAAAATGGCCTCAACATAAGAATCATGTTGAGAACCTGCTTGGGCCTTGATCCAGAAAGATAGGGTGAGAGTCTGGTGATTGCTGGCAACAGTAGAAAGAAGAGTCTCCCATGATCTAGAGATTATTTTATTGGTTTTTAAAATATGAGAAAACCAAAGACATGGTCTTTAACAGAAGGCTTCATCTGGATTAATGAATAAGAGAATATTAGAATGAGTCTCTCACTTCAAGTATCTTGGGATGGAGATTCACCACTCAGGCTCATGGCTATCTCATATAGTAATACCTTGGATAACACTAAGACTTGGTTCCACAAGTCTTGTGTTATACGATTTTTAGTGTTATCCGATGCATGTTAAAATCCTATGGGATGGACCAGATAACGTTAAAGCTCCATAGAGATACATTGTAACCACACACGCTTTAGCGGTTGTTATCCGATACATCCCATAGGACCTTAACGTTATTCGATCCAATTCTCCTCCCCAGATTACTTAACGTTATGCGATCGTTATCAGAGGTAAATGTTATCCGAGGTATTACTGTACTAAGTTTGAAAAGGCCACATTTGGTATACTCAGATCCTACAGAATTAGAGAAGAATGTTTGGTTCCTCCAATTTGTGAAAGTTTTAAAACAAAATTATTCCCTTAGTTATTGTATGGAGCACCAATTTGGGGCTTAAAAATCTGAAACCATTATAAGCCAACCAAAATAAAATTTGCTCAACTACTGTTGCCAGACTCCCTTTCAATTCCTAAAGTGTAGTGTAGTCAGATTATAAGTGGCATTAATATCAAAAGATCATAATTTACAAAGTAGTCACTAACTATAGGCTTAAAATTTATTTTGTGCTTCCCCAAGCTTGCTAGCATCAACATAGTGTGAGAAAATCTGGTTCATGGAAAATATCCATATTCAACTTTTTGCTAAACTTAAGATTTTTAGAAAAGTATGTGAGGCACATCAACGTCTTTGCAACAAAATTTGCATTAAAGGATACACCATTAAATCTTTGCATTCAAACAAATTATAGGCACTTCAAGAATTGCAGCTCCTTGCACAAAGATCTCTTCGCCACCTTCATACCTCCTATTATTTCACTGATGTTATAAATTCCAATTATAGAAAAACTTTTATTAAGACATTTTAAATATGATGTCACTTGCTGTTTTAGATAGCTGCTACAAAGGGATTCCATACAATGAAAGCTCTGCTCCTGTAATTATAAATATCTGTTGAGGATTTGCCACAGGTTATACTTTACTAGCCCTTGTTTACAATACAGCATGCAGACTACTGACACCCTTTCTGGAACAAATCTCTGGAAGTTCTGATCAAGATAAACTTAGGTTACTACTCCAAAATCAAAATAAAATGGTCACTTTTCAAGCAGTAAGGTTTGTTTCCACTCACAAAAACATCTGTCTGTTTTTGCTACTAACCAAGTTGACAGATTGTTGTATTCAGGGTCATTCATCACTGAATTGCCATTTTAATTTTTTCGCATAACGAAAAAATTCATATAAAGAAGCTCTGCGTGGAATGAAGCGCTGCGTGGAATTGAGCTTTTCGTTATACGGGGTTCTACTGTAATTTTAAATCTGTATGATCTATTTTAAATCTAAGTGGAAACTATACTTAAATGCTATTATACCATATTGTATTGTGTTACTCCTTCCGGCCAACCTAGCAGTTCGAAAGCAAGAAATTGCAAGTAGATAAATA